>NW_020870322.1:114171-139171 GCF_003789085.1 Penaeus vannamei
TGCTTATGTAGATTTCTCTTTTTCTTTTGTATTATTCTTTCTTTCGGAGTTTCAAAATTGCTTATGTTGCTTTTCGTTGCCAATAACAGCTTTGCATTAATTCTTTTCTTCCTGACATAATTTCTGATTTTAACACTTTTTTCCGGCACTTCTTAAATGCTTTTTCTCTACTGACAATATTAACACTTGCATTATAATTTTATTTGCCACTTTTTTGCTTTGTTTTCTGATTCTAAAAAGAATGCAAGTTTTAAGATTTGAAAAAAAGCCCAAAAAGAAAAGAATAAAGAAATAGAAAGCCGATATTTATATATATATATATATATATATATATATATATATATATAATATTATATATATATATATATATATATAATATATATATATATATATATATATATAATATATATATATATATATATATATATATATATATATATATATATATATATATAATATGTATATATATATTATGATATATATATCTATCTGATTCTATCCATTTTTTCTTTTCTTTTGTCAGCAATGGTTTCCTATTTAATTTCACTTTACACTTATTTATTCATTATTTAATTTTCATTTATCTTTTTTTTATTATTTATTTTCCAGTCCATTGCAGATCAAAGTTCCCCTTCTCTTCACAAGGTCTCGGGACACCAGCTCAACCAAGACTCTGTAGTGACCTTGTGCCAGAGCCATCAACACCCTTTGTCATCCTCATTAGCATCAGCAGAGTCATTAGAACCCTCATTAGTATCTTGATGGTCATTAGCATCATAGGGTCAATAGTATCACAGGGTCATTAGTATCATTAAGTTCATTAGCCCCATAGTGTCATTAGCCCTCATTAGCCCCATAGTGTCATTAGCCCTCATTAGCCCATTGCCATAGTGTCATTAGCCCTCATTAGCCCATTAGCCCTCATTAGCCCCATTAGCCCCCATAGGGTCATTAGCATCATTGGGTCATTAGTATTATTAGGTTCATTAGCCCCATAGGGTCATTAGAGTCATCAGAGTCATTTGCATTATCATTATTATCCTCATCATTCTCGTTATCTTCATTATCATCGTCATTATTACCGTCATTATTACCGTCATCAATACCATCATAGTCATAAATCCTCATCAACTTTGTCATTATCATTGGTTATTAATCATCAACATCATCATAGTCCTTAATGACCCTCATCGTAGTCATCAGTCATCAATGAAGCTGTTAATCATCACCATAATCATAGTCATTAAATATCATCACAGTCATTAGTCCTCATTCACATTTTTCTATCATTATCGTTTTCATCTTTTATTCTTTCAGTTCGTTTCTATTTCTTTCTCCCTTTCTCCTTCGTTCTTTTCTTTTTTCTGTCATTTCCTTTTATAATTTTTGTCTCTCTTCCTTCACTTTATTTCGTTTTTTTCTCTAATGCTTTTTTCTTCTGTCTTTCCCCTTCTTTTTCTTTGTCTTTCGCACTCTTTATCTTTATATTTCATTTCCTTGTTTTTGCCTCGCTTCTTTAATTTTTTTCTTCTCTCTGTTTCCTTCTCTCATCTCAATGTTCTCTCTCTTTCTATCTTTTTTCTTTCTTTCTTTCTTTCCTTCTCTCTCTCTCTCTTTCTTTTTTCTATCTTTCTTCCCTTTTATCTCTCTCTCTCTATTTCTCCCTCTCTCTCTCTATCTATCTATCTATCTTGTCTCTTTTTTCAGCTTCTTTCAATTTATTTTTTTCCTTTCATCTTTCCTTCATTCTATCTTCTTTCTATTTTCCATTTTCACTGTATAGCTTTCCGTTTTTTCACCGTGTTCTTAATGGTTTTCCTTCTTTTTCCTTCCTATGTACTTTTTGTTTTCTTTTGCTCTTCTACTGTTCTTCTTCGCTGTCCTATTCCTCTTCCCTTTTCCCTATTTTTCTTCTTTACCATCTCCTTCTTACACCCTTTATTCATTTACTTTCCTTTGCCTTTTTTCTTCTCATTTATACAATTTCATCACTTATTTAAAGACTTACCATCCACCACTATAGAATAGCACTGTATTTCATAATACACATATTCAGTGCATCACACTCAACAACTCAACATCATCATTATTATTGCAACAAAAATCAGTTGCAATTAATTCCCTGTTATGATATTTAATGTAGATCCACTTTGCTTGGCTGCCATTGGTGATACTTTAAAACTTTTATAATTGTACTTATGATTAATATCTGTTCATGATTCCAAAAGATATGCACTTGTATGAACACAGTCTAACTACTAATTCGATCTTACATTTTATCTAAACTGCTGAAAATAGTTCATGAAAAGCTACATGCAGAGAAGAATTCTAAGAAAACTAAACTGTAACGTCCTATCTTCTTTGAATTAAGAAATAGATTTGAAATCCCTCTGAAGGAATGTGCATGATTTATTGCATGTTTTCTGCACTTAGTGTCCTCCTCTGGTATATACTGAAATGGCAGTATTTTGTAGAGTCTCTTTTGACATGACTTTGCCTTCGTTTTTCAAAGTGTTCAAACCTTTTATTGACTTAGATCAAATGCCACTTTAGGAGCGTGGTACTTAGCGTCACAGTATTTTGTTAAAAGCTTTTATATTTTACTGAGAAGAGCTTTTTTGTTTGTTTGAAGAAGTCTGAAATGACTGATGTTATTTTCATTTTTGTTTCTCTTAATTTCATAGATTGGTTCTGTATAGATTTTATGCTTATTTAGAGATTTGATTTTTTCTTAAAAGTTTTTGTGTTATTTTTGAAAATGTAAGTTGCAAGCGTACTTTTTTCTTTTCGCTCAAAGTTGAAAAACGAATTAGTATTAGCTTACGTGAAAGACCTCTATTTTTTAATCTCCTTTTTATATACAGTTTTGTTATTTTTATTTAGTTGTTCATTTGAATACTTGCTGCTAGACGGTGATGTGTTCTTCCATTTTTGTTTCCTTTTTTTCATTTTTTTTAACAGCATAACATAAAATTCATGAACATCTTTTCATAACCTGCTGCAGGACCTTGCCTCTTATTTTTACAACCTTAATTGCTACCTCTGCTTGTGAGTACTATAAACCTCTTTTAAAAAAAATGAACATCAAACCTTCACCCTACAATATATATACATATAAAGAACCTCCCCACTAAACAACCCATCCTATAATATTCCTCCAGGGTCCATGTTGAGGATGGAAGGTCAGGTCACAAGGGGGTTGACCTCATATTCACGAACATTAGCAGAACTGACCGCGGGAAGTACACCTGTTCTGCCAACGTGGATGGCGTGGAAGAAGAGCGCTCATTTGACCTCGTTGTCCTGAGTAAGTATTTGGGTGTAGGTGTTGCGGGGGGGGGGGGGGATGTGTGGGTGTATGTGACGGAGGGATGGGTGTGTGTGTGTGGGGGGGGGGGGTTAGATGTGTGTGCGTGTTTGTTTTCTGTGTGTGTGGGAGTGGAGAGAGAGTGTGTGTGTGTTTGGGGGACGGAGGGATGTGTGGGTGTGGGGGGTTGGGGATGGGTTTAGATGTGTGTGCGTGTTTGTTTTTCTGTGTGCGTATAGTGGAGAGAGAGGGAGAGTGTGTGTATGTGTGAGTGTTTGGGGGAGGGAGGGATGGATGTGTGGGTGTAGGGGGTGGGGATGGGTTTAGATGTGTGGGCGTGTTTGTTTTTTCTGTGTGTATAGACGTGGAGAGAGACAGAGAGAGTGTGTGTGTGTGTGCGTGTTTGTGCATGTCTATAATATAATATTTTGAAAAAAAATCATATTTCCTCTCTCCTCAACCACCTCCCCTTTCTCCCTTCCTCACCACGCCCTTATCCCTTCTCCTCACCTCCTCCTTCTCCTCTCCTCCTCCCTTCTCCCTCACTCTCCTCCTCCTTCCCCTCTCCATCTTCACGCGCCCCTTATCCTTCTCCCTCCTTCCTCTCTTTACCTCCTCCTCCCCTCATTCCCTCTCCTCTTCCCCCTTCTCCACCGCACCCTTACCCCTTCTCCCTCTCCTCCTCCTTCCCTCTCTCCATCTCCACCACGAACTTACCCCTTCTCCCTCACCCTCCATCTTCCCCTCCTCACTCTCCTCTCCTCCTTCCTCTCATCCCCATCTCCACCACCCCTTACTCCTCCTCCTCCTCCTCCCTTCCTCCTCTCACTCCACCACGTCCTTACCCTTCTCCCTCACTCCTCCTCTTCCTCTCCTCCCTTCTCCGTCACCCTCCTCCTTCTTTCCTCTTCCTATCTCCTTACCCCTTCTCTCCTCAACTCCTCCTCCTTCCTTCCTTCCTTCCTCTTCCCCATCTCCACCAGCCCTTACTCCTCCTCCTCCTCCTCCTTCCTTCCTTCCTCTCCATCTCCACCACGTCCTTACTCCTTCTCCTCTCCTCCCTCGTCCCTCTCCTCCCCCTTTCCCTCTTCCCCCTCCTTCCTTCTTCCCCATCTCCACCACGCCCTTACCCTCTCCTCCCTCCTCTCCTTCCTTCCTTCCTTCTTCCCCATCTCCACCACGCCCTTACTCCTCCTCCTCTTCCCTTCCTTCTCCACCTTATCCTTCTCCTCACCTCCCCTTTCTCCCTCCTCCCTCTTCTCCCTCCTCCTCCTCCTTCCTTCTTCTCCCCATCTCCACCGCGCCCTTACCTTCTCCCTCAACCTCCTCCTCCTTCCTTCCTTCCTTCTTCCCCATCTCCACCACGCCCTTACTCCTTCTCCCTCTCCTCCTCTCCTCCTTCCTCCATCCTTCTTCTCCATCTCCACCGCGCCCTTACCCTCTCCTCCTCTCCTCCTCCTTCCTTCCTTCTTCCCATCTCCACCACCCTTACTCCACTCCTTCCTTCCATCCTTCTTCCCCATCTCACCGCCCTTACTCCTCCTCCTCCTTCCTTCCTTCCTCTCCATCTCCACCGCGCCCTTATCCCTTCTCCCTCACCTCCTCTTTCTCCCTCCTCCCCCTTCTCCCTCACCCTCCTCCTTCCTCCTTCCTTCTTCCCCATCTCACCGCGCTTACCTCCTCCCGCTCTTCCAGAACACCTCGACTTCATGGACACGCCCGTCACCCAGTTCCTCGAGGAGGACCACGATTCCGTTCTGCGCTGTGACGTCGACGGAGACCCCGCCCCGAGGGTGTCCTGGAACATCAACAACAGGAAAGTCACTTTTGGTAAGAGGCCCTTGGGTTTTTTTTTTTTTTTTTTTTTTTTTTTTTTTTTTTTTTTTTTTTTTTTTTTTGTCTGTCATTCTTTCTTTTTGTTTGGCTATCACTTTTGGGAAGAGGTCCCTGGGTGTTTTTTTTTCTGTCTATCATTCTTTCTTTTTGTTTGTCTGTCACTTTTAGTAAGAGGTCCATGGGTGGATTTTTTTTTCTCTCTATCATTCTTTCTTTTTGTTTGTCTGTCACTTTTGGGAAGAGGTCCCTGGGTGTTATTACTGTTTTTTTTTTTTTTTTTTTTGTCTATCATTCTTTTTTTGTTTGCCAATCTTTATTTTTTTTCTTTTCTTTTCTTGTTTCTTTCTTTTTTTGTCTTTCTTTTTTTTTTTCTTTTCTTTGTTTTACTTCTTTCTTTCTGTCTTTCTTCATTTCTTTGCTTCTTTCTTTGATTCTAGCTTTTCTATTCTTTATTTGTTTTTTTTTTCTTCTTTCTCTATTTTTGGCCTTTTTTTCTTCTTTGCTTATGTTTTGCTTTTTTACTTCTTCGTTTTCACCCGTTTTTTTTTTCTTTTTCTTTTTCTTTTTCGTTTTCCCTTCTTTCTGATTTGATTTTTTGTTCTTTGGTTTTACTTTTTTTGGTTCTTCCTCTTCTACTTCTTTATTTTTTTCTTTTTGTTGCCTTTCCCTATCTACCTATCTATTTATCTATCTATCTGTTTGTCTGTCTATGTCTCTCTCTCTCTCTCTCTCTCTCTCTCTCTCTCTCTCTCTCTCTCTCTCTCTCTCTCTCTCTCTCTCTCTCTCTCTTTCTTTCTTGACGAATAGATAATGATTATAATATCGATACTAATTGTAATAATGATAATTATGATGATAACAGTACTGGTAATGATGAAGATAATGATGACGATAAAAACAATAATAAAAATGATGATATTGATGCTCGTAATAATAATAATAACAACAACAACAACGAAGCAGTAGCAACAACAATAATAATGATAATAATAAAAGTTAATTATTATAATTATGATGATAATGATAACAGAATAGAATAATAATGAGAATGATTATGTCAATGGTGATACTGAAAAGGATGATGATGATAACTATGATAAAGATAATAGATTAAATATTGTTAATGATGGAAAGAACAAACATAATGCTAATAACCATAATAGAAAGATAAAAGGGTAGTAGTAGTAACAGCAGCAGTTGTAGCAGTAATAGTAGTAGTATGATTAGACATACAACTAGACATAACAAATCAATAGAGAAATTATTTAACCACCAACCCTCCCTTCCCCACCCCTTCCCCACGCCCCTCTCCATCACCGCCCTCCCCCCTCCCAACGCCCCTCACCCCTCTCCCCCCCACGCCCCTCTCCCCCCGCCCCTCTCCTCCCCCTACGCCCCTCTCCCACCCACGCCCCTAACCCCCTCACGCCCCTCTCCTTCCCCACGCCCCTCTCCCCCCACACGCCCCTCTCCCCTCCACGCCCTCCCCCCCAAACACCCCTCACCCCTCCCCCACGCCCTCTCCCCTCCCTCACGCCCCTACGCCCTCTCCCACGCCCTTCTCCTTATACTCCTCCCTCACCCTCACCCCACCCTCTCCCCCCACTTCCCCTCCCATGCCCCTCCCCTACACCCTCTCTCCCTTCCCTCACCCCCCTACACCCCTCCCCGCACGCCCCTCCTTATTGCAGGCAAGAAATACGACAAGGGAACCGAACACCCCAATGACCTTATCGTCCGCAATGCAACACTCGAGGATGCCGGTCAGTACAAGTGCGTGGCTTTGCAACTCTCAAACTACACCTCCGAGGTCAAGGACTTGGTGATTGAGGTCAAAGTTCACCGTGAGTGGATTTTTTTTTTTTTTTTTTTCGTTTGGTTTTTGGATTTTTGCCTGGATTTTTTGGTGTTATTAAAGGTACTGTCACACTAGCATTTTTTCCGTCAATTTTTGGACGATTTTCTGAAATTTTGTCTATTTTTGAGCGAATTGTCGATTTTCTAGTCAGACGATAATGGTCGTTTCCGTCTGAAAACCTTCCCGTCAACTTTTTCAGCTAAGAATAGTCAAACCAAGAGCTATATTCGAGAATGTTTGTATTCATGTTAAATAAAATTGTCCAAAAATTGACGGAAAAAGTGCTAGTGTCACGCGGCCTTAAGAGGAGTCTTGGGATTCGATAGTAGGGGTTTGATAATCTTTTATGATGAGTATTATTATTGTGATTGGTTTTAAGGATTTTGGAATATGTTGTCGCTCGTTTATGAGTAAGAATATTGTAAAGATTGGATTGATTATTTTAAGGAGAAAACTCTAACCTGTTTTTTTTTTTTTCGTTCTTTCTTTCTTTTCTCTTCATTTTCCCCGTCCTCACCCCTCCCCTCCAACCCCAACACCCTTCCCCCTCCAATCCCAACACCCCCCCCTCCAACTCCATCACTTCACCCCAACACCGCTCCCCCTCCAACCCCAACACCACTCCCCTTCTAACCCCAACACCCCTCCCTTCCAACACGCTTCCCCCTACAACCCACCCCCTCCAACTCCACCCTCTCCCCCGACCCTCCAACCCAACCCCCATCCCAACCTCCCAACCCCCTCTCCAACCTCCCTCCTCCCCAACCCCCAACCCCCTCCCAACCCCAACCTCCCCCCAACCCCCCAACCCCCCGCACAAACCCCAATGGAGCGACAACGACCTCACGGCCCAAGCATACGGCTACGTGACCGGCGACGTGAACCTCACCTGCGAGGCCGTCGCCGAACCCCACGCCAACTTCACCTGGATCAAGGACGACCAGGTGATCGAGCCCAACGAGACGGTTCAGATCATCAACGAGGACCACAAGAGCGTCTTGAGGGTGAGGAAAGGGGGGCTATCGGGGGCTATCTATTTTTTTTTTTTTTTTTTTTTTTTTTTTTTTTTTTTTTTGGTGGGGGTGGGAGGGTGTCTGTCTGTATCTTTGTCTGTTTTGTTGGGGGCTGTCTTGGGCTATCCAGGGCTATCTAATTATCCTTTTTGGTGGGGGATGTTTGTTTGTATCTTTGTTTGTTTTGTTGGGGGCTGTCTTGGGCTATCGAGGGCTATCTAATTGTCCTTTTTGGTGGGGGGTGTTTGTCTGTATCTTTGTTTGTTTTGTTGGGGGCTGTCTTGGGCTATCGAGGGCTATTTAATTGTCCTTTTTGGTGGGGGTGTTTGTCTGTATCTTTGTTTGTTTTGTTGGGGGCTGTCTTGGGCTATCGAGGGCTATCTAATTGTCCTTTTTGAAGGGTTTGTCTGGCTTATTTTTGTGGTGGTTTGTTTGACTGTATCTTTGTCTGTTTTGTTGGGGGCTGTCTTGGGCTATCGAGGGCTGTTTAATTGTCCTTTTTAGGGGGTGTTTGTTTGACTGTATCTTTGTTTGTTTTGTTGGGGACTGTTTAGGGTTATCGAGGGCTATTTGATTGTCCTTTTGGGGGTGTTTGTTTGACTGTATCTTTGTCTGTTTTGTTGGGGGCTGTCTTGGGCTATCGAGGGCTGTTTAATTGTCCTTTTTAGGGGGTGTTTGTTTGACTGTATCTTTGTTTGTTTTGTTGGGGACTGTTTAGGGCAATCGAGGGCTATTTAATTGTCCTTTTTTTTTTGGGGGGGGGTCTGTCTGTATCTTTGTCTGTTTTGTTTGTGTGCGTGTGTGTGGTATCCAGAGCTGTCTAAATGTCTGTCTGTCTGTTTTGGGTATTAGATGTGGATTTCATTTAGTGCATATAATAATATATAATCGTCAACTGGCATTAAGAGCGTTTTCCTTTGAAGTGAGTTTAGGTTGAACTGTCTTGATGATTGTCTGTCTATGTCTGTGAGTGGCTGTCTATTTATTTTGACTGTCTTCCGTGAATGAGAGTGAGTGAGTGGTTGTTTTTTACTTGACTATGTACATCATTGTTTGTCTGTCTGTCTGTCTTTCTCTCCGAAGAATTTCATCGTTCGTCTACGTGTCTGTTTGTCTGTTTCACATGAGGGCGTTTTAAAAGTGATATATTTGTCTATTTGATTAGATGTCTGTCTGTCTGTATTAATGGAAATACAGTAACGTTTTGATGTTTTTGCCTTTATGTTCGTTTCTCAAGATAAAAAGAAAGAAAGAGATTTTTTTGTTTGATAAGGTGTCTGTCTGAATTAACTGGAATACAATAGCGTTTAGATATGTTTGCCTCAGTGTCTCTCTCTGTTTGTATGTCTGTTTGCTTAACGAAACAAAAAGACGATAATTCAAGAGGAAACAGAAGTCAGTGTTTACTATATTTATGTGTTTTTGTTTGTTTATTTGTCTGTATATTTATCCATTTCGTCTGTGCAATTAACGCCCCTTGGTCGATATCTCTAAATTTGTTTATCCATCTATCTCTATATCTATTTATCCATATATCTTCCCCTTTTTCCACATTTATTTTTTCCACAATGAAAAGTAACAGATATAAATATATTTGAAAATGACGTGCAGTTGTCGATCTATTTAATCTATTTAATCTATTTAATCTATTTAATCGATCTCTCCATGTATTTTTCCATCTATCTCTCCCTTTCTCTTTATGTATCAATCAATTTATCTATTTCTCACGACTTTAATTTATCCCACAAATGTTGTCTATTTATCCATCTATCTCGCCCTTTCCCTTTATCTATCAACCCATCTATCTATTTCTCACGACCTTAATTATCCCACAGCTAAAGGTAAGACAACAGGTAATAAACAACAGGCGTTATCTATGTATCCTTCTATCACGCCCATTCTCTTTATCCATCAATCCTTCTATCTCGCCCTTTCCCTTTATCCATCAATCCTTCTGTCTCGCCCTTTCCCTTTATCCATCAATCCTTCTGTCTCGCCCTTTCCCTTTATCCATCAATCCTTCCGTCTCGCCCTTTCCCTTTATCCATCAATCCATCTATCTATTTCTCACGACCCTGATTATCCCACAGCTAAAGGTCACCGACGTGGATATGTTCGGCGACTACGTGTGCAAAGCCGAGAACAAGCTGGGAACTCTGGAGCGCGTGATCATCCTCGAGGAAGGGAAGAAGCCGGCTGTGCCCAGTGCCAAGGTCGGGATGCGTTTTTTTTTTCGTTTTTTTTTTCGTTTTTTCTCGTTTTTTCGTTTTTTCGCTTCTTTCCGTTTTGTTTGTATTTTTTTCGTTTTCTGAAGATTTTTGTGTTATTTCAAATTGCTTTCGATTTTTTTTTTCTTCTTCGTTTTTTTCTTTCTATTTTTCTTTTCTCGTAGCTTTTTTTTTTACTTTTTATTTCTTTTTTTTCTCTTACTCTTCATCTCTTTTTTCCTTATTTTTTATGATTAATACAAGGTATGAAAAGTTATAAGCTGCAAGACTTTTCTCTTTGTCTTTGCCAGTTTCTTCTCTCTTTCTTCAAGTCAAAAAATACATTTTAAATCATGTGATCCCCCCCCCCTCTTCGTCTTTTTTTCCTGTTTTACAACTTTTTCTTCTGCTATATCCTCTCTTTCTATTTTTTCTTTTCTTCTATACATTTTCGTTTTCTTTTTCTCTTTCTTCTTCCTCTATTTCTTGTTCCTATCGAACATCTTTTTCGTTTTTCTTCTTTCTTTACTTCTTCTTCTCTTTATGTTTTTTTCTTATTTCTTCCTCTTTTTTCTTCTTTTCTTTTTCTTGTTCTTGAATCGCAGATATGGAAAATCTTTTTCAGATAAGATTTCATCCCAAACATTAATATACTGCAATATAAACAGATATTCTCCAGGATTTCTTAGAGTATAATCAGTCAAAAATCTTCCAAAGCCCAAAATAAATAATTTGATAAAGATGAGAAATTATTTTAAAAAAGAAAATCCTGGTGTAAGAATTTTAAGGCAGCCATGTGGAAAGTTATTGATGCACTGTGATATAATGATAATGGTACTAATGATAATAATAATTTGTCGCGATGCATGTACAACGCGTTTGTGTGTGTGTGTGTGTGTGTGTGTGTGTGTGTGTGTGTGTGTGTGTGTGTGTGTGTGTGTGTGTGTGTGTGTGTGTGTGTGTGTGTGTGTGTGTGTGAAGTGCACAGCCCTCTCCCTGATTTTGTGATACAAAGGGCGAAAAGAGAGAGAGAAAAAAAAGAAACAATAAGAAAAAAAAGGAAGATGCGTAGAAACAATCAAAGATAAAGAGAGAGAGAGAGAGAGAGAGAGAGAGAGAGAGAGAGAGAGAGAGAGAGAGAGAGAGAAGAGAGAGAGGAGAGAGAAAGAGAATGAGAGTTAGAGAGAGTGAGAGAGAGAGAATGTGAAAGAAAGAGAGAGAGAGATAGAGAGAATGCAAGAGAGAGAGAGAATGAGAAAGTAAAAGAGAGAGACAACCCTAGAAGCCCCCTCTTCAATCCCCAACCTCTTCACCTAACCCCAATACAACCCCCTCCCCCCAAAAAAAACACCCACCCTCCACCCTCGACCTCACCCAGTGCCCTTCTCCCAACAGGTGACAGAAACGGAGGTCAACGCTATCCACCTGAAGCTCGATGCCAACAACCACCCTGACATGCCCATCCTGGCCTTCCGAGTCCAGTACAAGACCGCTGGAGACAACTGGATTAACGCCCAGTCCATGGAGTTCAAGAAAGGTGGGTTGGCTGTGGACTTTTTTTTCCTCCTTTTTTTGCAACAGGAACAACGAAGGGAAGAACAAGAAAACACACGATTTTGTTCCTGTTGCAATCTGTTTGTCATGAATGCCATACATTCTCCTTTTTTGCAACAGGAACAACGAAGGGAAGAACAAAAAACGCGAATTTTCTTGTTCTTCCCTTCGTTGTTCCTGCTGTAATCTGTTCGTCATGAATTCCATACAGTTTCCATTTTTGTATATAGATTGATGGAGAGATGTATAGGTACAGGTATATATATATAGAGAGAGAGATAGGTATAGGTACAGAGAGATTGATAAATAGATATAGATGATATAAATAAATATATATATATATATATATATATATATATATATATATATATATATATATATATATATATATATATATGTGTGTGTGTGTGTGTGTGTGTGTGTGTGTGTGTGTGTGTGTGTGTGTGTGTGTGTGTGTGTGTGTGTGTGTGTGTGTGTGTGTGTGTGTGTGTGTGTGTGTGTGTATGTATATATGTATGTATGTATAGATAGATAGATTGATAGATAGATATAGATAGGTATATAAATAGATAGATATATCTATATAGATAGGTAGATAGATAGATATATAGATAGATAGATCCGAATATTTATACAGATATCGATATAGATACGGATATGAATATTCATATAGGTATTGATATGTATATCTATAGTTATAGATGTATATGTCTCAGTTTTAGAAGGAGAGAGAACCATAAAGATGGAAAGAAAACTAGAGAGATAGAGAGAGAACCAGAAAGATGGAAAGAAAACTAGAGAGATAGAGAGAGAACCAGAAAGATGGAAAGAAAACTTGAGATAGAGAGATAACTAGAAAGATGGAAAGAAAACTAGAGATAGAGAGAGAACTAGAAAGTTGAAAAGAAAACTAGAGAGATAGGGAGAGAACCAGAAATATGGAAAGAAAACTAGAGAGATAGAGAAAGAACTAGAAAGATGGAGAGAAACAGACAGAGAGGAGAGACATACAGACAGAAAGAGACATAGACACCTCTATATATCTAAGCATGACTCTGTTCATCTAAACACCTAGACAGATGACTAACCAAATTCAACTCGAAGAGCACTTTTTTATAATTTGTTAGATCATTTTTTCTTTTTTAATTATTTTTTTAATCAGGTAGAAGATTAGAAAATGTGGCTTTAGTATTTAATAATGTAGCCGATAAATTATTAATATCCACCCATAGATATTTATATGTACTAAGATTTGGTGATAATGATGGTGATGATATTGATAATAATGTTAATCGTATGAATAATGAGAGGTAGAATAATGATTATGATGATGCTGCTAATATTGATAGAAGCAGTAGTTGGAAGGGTAGTAGTGGTAGAAATAATGATAATAAAAGTAATGAAAATATCAACAACAATGATATAAAGAAAAATAGATAAATGATAATAATGAGGATGGTAATGATAATAATGATAATGATGATGATGATGATGATGATGATGATAATGATTATTATTATTATTATTATTATTATTATTATTTATTATTATTATTATTATTATTATTATTATTATTATTATTGTTATTATTATTATTATGATGATGATGATGATCATTATTATTCTTATATATTATTATTATTATTATTATTATTTTATTATTTTATTTATTATTATTATTATTATTATTATTATTATTATTATTATTATTATTATTATTAATATTATTGTTATTATTATTATAACAACAAAAACAACAACAACAACAATAATGATAATATAATAATAATAATAATAATAATAATAATAATAATAATAATAATAATAATAATAATAATAGTAAGAATAATAATGATCATCATCATCATCATAATAATAATAATAATAACAATAATAATAATAATAATAATAATAATAATAATAATAATAATAATGATAATGATAATAAGTAGTAGTAGTAGTACTGTAGTAGTAGCATTACTGTTATCCTAACAAAAATGATAATGATAATAATAACAGTAATAATACTATCTATGATGAAAATAATGCTGTCTACAATTAGAACAATATGCACTATACCGACAAATGCACCAATGTATTCTATAACAAAGTCCTTTCTGTGTGCTATAAATAGCCCTTTGGCTCACTCACAAATCACACTCAGTATGTAAATAGCGTCTGCCATCATGAATTCATGCCTCCCCTCTTTCGTTTTCAGGTAACAGATATATCAAATCTTAATTTTCTCCGATTATCCCCTTCTAATCTCATTTTGATCCCCTTTATATTAATTAACGATAAATCTACCAACCTTTCATTTCTCTTAAACTCGCCCTAAGTCATTTCAGATTTCCGTGCGTTAACTTTTTTTCCAATAATAGATCTAATAAGGGTCATATTCACGTATTGTTCTTGCCTTTCTCTTGCTTTTGAAATGTATATTATATTGCAGTCACCCCTCCTTCTTGTCAGTTCTTAACGTTTTCTGTGACAAATTGGCTACGCTCCCCTATATATTTTTTTTATTTAGTCTCCCCTAAGTACCGTAATTAGTTACTTTTTATTTATGCTGCAGAATTCTCTCTTTCAAATATATAAGCTTGTTTTTAACACATTGGGTTTTCCCCTTTTCTGTCAAGTAACAAAGCATCAGATACGTAATACTACATTTTCATCATCCTTGCGTCAAATATTCCATTTTATTTTCTCTCCTAGTATACTCTATGCCTCTCCTTTTCCTTTTTCTTTTATATTCTTTTATGTTCATGTTACTCCTACATACATTGTGCTTCTGACGTATCTCTTCCCTATAAAGTACATCATACGCTTTCTTATTTGTTCATCAATCTATTGCCTAAGGTACCCCTATAATATAATTTTCCGTTTTCTGTCTTTAAAAAATAGGGTGAACCATTTTCTCTAAAAAAAAAAATCCTAATTAACTAAGTTACCTAGCCTCTCATAACACCGAACTTATTCCAGCGAACATCTGATATACCGAAAACACACAATAATGTATTTTTTTTTTTTTTTGCATCCACTCCCGGAGACCAAAATAAGTCCTACAGAACAGTACAGAATATCAGCGATCAATAAACGGAAGTTACCCTTCGACGAGTTCCCTCTCCATGTATCTTTCTCTTTCTCTTTTTCTCTGTCCTTCTCCTTCCTATTTTCATTAATGTTTTTGCCATCTCTTCCCCGGGAAAGTAGGAATGTTTTGAATTTGTAAACAAAGAAAAAACTCTTGGAAACAGAATTCATGTTTGTTTTGAAAATAATGGTGGGAAGTTGTATTTTAAATGGCACTACTCTCCTTTTCTTTAAAAGCAGCATTTAAAATAATACATAAGCTACTTTGTTTCGATTTAAAAGAAAGTAAGAATAACAGAAAAAAGGCTTATTTACAATGTACATCTAGACGAGCTAACTTTTATTGCCGCAAGTCACCCTCGACGTGCTAACGTTTATTTCCGCAAGTTACCCCTCAACTTCGCTAACGTTTTCTCTGTCTCCTCCCAGGCGACCCGTACGTCATCAACAGCCTCGCCGGAGACACACTCTACGTCCTCCGAGCTTCTGCCAAGAACGCTGCCGGTTACTCTGACTTCTCCTCCGACTTTATGGAAAGAACCAAGAAGATTCACGAGTCCCAGAGCCAGATCTCGGCCGCGAACAGCCTCTCCGCCACGGCCCAGGTCTTCGTTCCTCTTGTGGTCCTCTTGGCGTCCCTCTTGTGAGCGAGTTCGACCACTTTTGGCGGTGATGATGCGTTGTAGGCCTATTTGTTTTCCTGCATCACGTTTTGTTAGGGGTATGGCGACAGTGACGTCAGATTTTGAGTCGTTGGAGATGACTATGAAGAAAGAAAGAAAAGAAAAAAAAATCTTGTGAAAATCATTGGTTTTTCCTGATGTATTATCTTTTTTAATTTGTTTTTCCTTTTTTTTTTTAGCTTTTCACTTTATTTCTTTTGTTAAGCTTCAAGTTCACAGTTCCAAGACATTGCGATTTTTATTTATTTTTTTTATTTTTTTTTTTTTTTTTAGAATTAGGTTTTTCCTTGATTGTTTGTATTTCTCTCACTAAGGAAATTAGGACCGATATTTTCTATAGCATTTTAGACAGCAAAATACATCATGTTTTCTCAGAGGTATTATAGAGAAACAGTATTAGAACATTAAATGCCAAGGCAACATCACTCATTAATATTTTGACTAAATAATGTATCACATGTACACATTTAGTAAAAAAAATATATAGATTAGACCCAAAATATGTTTATATACTCGAAACGCTCACAAAAAATAAGTATAGTTACTAAAACATTAATAAATTTACCTGTTTCCCCCTCCCTCCCCCCCATGCCTACCCTTCCACGCCACCCCCCCCCTCCTCCTAAAAGAAAGAATAAATACACCAAATAAAACGACTAAATAAAGGAAGAGAGAACCTAACCATGATTATTCAGCATCACCTTGTTGTTCGTGTGAAATTTCTTGTCATTTCGTAGCTGTTCAAGTAGTTATTCATCTTTCATAGGACCTATTTCTAAAAGATAGTCAGCGGCTTGACTGATATTTGTACTAACATTCCACGTGTTAGATGAAGTAGATATTGATATATGTTGATACAGCTGGAGATTCAAACAAAATCGGATGAAATTTGATCAAAATGTCTCAAGTTCAGTGTTGATGATATTTCATTTGTTCCTTTATATTTATGTTGTGGCATACGTATGTTGTATATGATAAATGTTTTCTGAAAAGGAAGAAAAATGGCACGTAGTACCTCTTGAGAACAGACCAGAATATTTCGCGGAAAAAAAAAACGCCAAAAACGCTAAAATATTGTTTCTTCCTCTCTTGAATCGCCAAAAATCAAAGCCATTGATTCGTGGGTGTTTTCTGGTCTCCTGTTTGTAGTCTTATTTAAAAAAAATAATAATAAAACTGAGCCTGAATTTTAGATGACCAGAAACCACCCAAGAACTGGAAAGACATTTTGATTTTATTTTTGGCCAACCTCATCGTATTCCAATAAAAGAGAGAGGAGAATTTGTGAAAAGAAAAGGAGATTTTCATATGAAAAAGGAGGACGTGGATTGCTAAATATAGTTAGTTCATGGTGGTGTTTAGAAAGATGTTTTCTATTATTCCAAAGTTCATTATAACTTGTATACCATGTTAGTGAAATGTGCTTATTGAGATGAAAAAAAAAAATAACATGATTTCTTTTTTTCGTCTTCTGCATCGACTCTTGCTGGAGAGTTCAATCTTCTTCCTTTCTTCTCTTTCTCTCTTCTCTTCTCTGTCTCTCCTTTTTCTTGTCTCTTTCTCTCTTTCTCTCTCTCTCCTCTTTCCTGATTAATTTTCTTGCCATCTTTTTTTCTTCCTTGGAAAAAAAATGTAAATAAAGAGAGAGAAAAAAAAATTTGGAAACAGAATTCATGTTTGCTTTGAAAATAGTGATGGTAAGTTGTATTATGAGTAAAGGAACATTACTTTCCTTTCTTTAAGAGTAGCTTTAAAACAAAACATGAGCTACTTTGTTTGAATTTAAAAGAAAGCAAGAATAAGAAGGAAAAAAAATATGTTTTATGTATGCTGTACATAAAGGCTAATAGTATATATATATATATTTACCTCCTGTGGTGTAAATGAAGTGGATTTTCAAATATGTTTGCTATTTGCTCAGTTTATTAAGTCGAATAAGCTAAGAGAGAGAAAGAGTTTGCCATCAAAAGAAAACATTTTTTTGTTGTTGTTTTTTAGGCTATTTTACGTAAAGAATGAATTTTGTTTGTTTGTTTGTTTTTCTTTTTGACACTCGGTTTGCACCACAGGAGTGTGTTGTTGTGCGTCTTATTAAGGAATCTCTGTATTGACGACGCTGACCAATGTTTAAGAAAGAACAAAAAAGAAAAAAAAAGTGTTTCGTAATCTTGTCCTCTTCACTTCCTCGCTTTATCTCTACTTGTATTTCCCTCTTTCTTTTTTTCCCCCTACTATCGTCTTTATTTTTCTCTCTTTCTCTCCTCTGACCCTATTTTTGATTTAATTATCTTTTTTTTTTATTAGGAACTAGGCCATTATCTAATGATGTCTTTGAGCATTTTGATTCCCTCTGGATTACTGAGGTCTTGAATTTTTAATTATACCACCGATATACCTTTGATCAAACATTACCTTATACTTATCATGTGTTTGCTGGTTCATGTTCTTACTCATTACCATTAGAAATTAGAAGAAAAAATGGACGAAAAGAACAAAAAAGGAAGAAGAGAAAATATCTGTCTATCTATATATTTTTGGGTCTATATCCAAAAAAATGAAAAAAAAACAAAGCAAAAAGAAAATCAAAGAAAATAAATATTGTGTCTACCCCTAATTTTCCGAGATTATAGTACGGGAGAGAGAGAGAGAGATAACATCTATTTCTTTCTCTCTTCCTTTCTCTTTTTCTTTTCTTTTCTAATGGATATGAATCATGATATGAACACCAGTATGATGACTATGAGGATGACTGGTCAATGGAGTTCAGTTGATGACTTTAAGAGTATTAATTCGAGTATTTATTATTGTCCATCCAACTGTAGAGGACATTATGTTTCCCATCTTTGTTGTACTTGGCTAAAGACCTTTTAACCAAAGACTCAAAAGAGATAATTGTGATTTTTGTAGTATTGTCTGTAGTTTCCTGTTTGAATGTACTATATGTCATCCTTTCCGAGATATTTTGGCCCTGTACAACAAAAAAATAAGATACTATATATAGGTGTAATGAATGGAAGGGAAGCTGAGGGGTTGTCAGACACTCTCGAGGCTAAATCTTTTCCTAAATCGTTTTCTCAGTTTTCTGTGCCCATCACTGTCTGTTCTCATATGCCATGTGGTTGCAAAACATATTTTTTTTAGAAAGGTAAATAGGTCTTAGTACATAATGCTGTAATTTAGAAAGTAACCGTGGGAAAAGATTATGAGGCAGAGCTGTTTTTTAAGGTTTGAATGATGTTCTTCCTGCTTGTGGGTTGCTCGGGGGCGTGCCTGGGCGTGCGTGGGAGTTCAGTGTCTCTTTCGGTATGTGTGCTTGTGTCTGTGTGTGTGTGTGTGTGCTTGCGTGTGGGTGTACGTGTTTTCCGTGCGACTGCGTGAGAGTTTGTGTAAGAGTGCGCGTGCTTGCATTTGCTTGTGTATGTTCGCATTATTTTAATACTGACATTAATACTGACAGTTTTTTTTTCTTCTTTTTTTTTGTAAGGATTAGCAAAGAGTGACTCAGTGTCCGAGAGTGTTTTTTGTGATGTAGGTTCAAAGCTTTTAGCACCTGGCGGAAACTGATAGACATTTATATAAGCATTCTAAACTTTAATTTAGCACACTGGACAAAAGTCGACAGGGTTACAGAAAAAAAAATGTTGATAGTAGGGCACTGCTGAAATAATATCTGTCTTTAAAGCCAACCCTTCTCACAAACACGTTTTCTCATGTAATATTCATCTGTCTCCGTCTTAGAGTTATGGATAGACGTGCATGTTAAGATTCAAGTCAATAAGAATCATGTCAATAAAGTTTCAGAATAGCGATGGGATTCAGATGCTTCTGAACCCCTAACAACTGATGAATAAAAGGGTTCATAGTTTTCGAGATAGAATCCAAAGAAACAAGAAATGGATTCTTTGTACCTGTAAGACAAACAATGAAGTAAATAAAATACCTTATACTTGAATGACTGAATTGGTAACAAAAACAAAAACAACAAAAACATGAGAGAAAAAAAACTTTAGATATACAAATTTTGAAAGAAAATAAGGTTTATAAATGTATCAAACCTCAAAAAAATAAAAGAACTAGAATGGGAAAAGGCTTCTGTTGCCCACCGAAGAGTTGTGTCTGTGTCCTGATCACTTAATGTCCTTCCAGCTCGTGTTCGCTCCTTTGATGTATATACTGTAACATGTTTGGCGCTCTTGCTAAACCATTAAAAAGTGCCAGAAATGAAAGCTTTTCCTTTCGTCCTCCTTCGAGAGTTTCAAGGGGTGTTTTGGGAAGTGGAGTGTGTTTTCAGATTTCGGTGTTTTCAGATTTATGTATTTTTAGATTACGGTGTTTTAAGAAACGAATGACTTCTTTCCGTGTGTTTAAAGGTGTATTTCGGAAGTAAACAGGAAAAGAAAGATTCATAGCTTTTCTACACTTAGCTCAATGAATACAACGTATATGTATACATACATATATGCATACATGTATACATACATATATATATACAATTATCTGTATATACATATATACATACAATTATATATATATATATATATATATATATATATATATATATATATATATATATATATATATATATATATATATATATACATACATGTATATATACATACATACATATATCCATACATATACACATACAGACATATGTGTGTTATGTATATGTTATATATATATATATATATATATATATATATATATATATATATATATATATATATATATATATATATATATATAATATATATATATATATATATATATATATATATATATATCTTATTCATTGCGAGAAACATAGACATGGTATGAATGACAATGGATATCTTCACAATACAAGCGATGATTTCAACCAATATCGAATTATTACATATTCAAAACCGGTTTAATGCATCTATTGTATTGTGAAGATATTCATTCTTACCTGTACCCCATACATATATATGTGTGTGTGTATTTATAAGTGTGTGTGTGTGCCTTACGTGTGTATGTATACTCACATGCATGTATGTTCTTCCCCTCCCTCCTTCCTCCTCGCCCCCCCCCTCTCTCCCTCCGTCCAGGCAAGCAGGCGCCGTTCGCTGGTTCTTGGCACGTGACTAACTCGGTGCTTAACTCATGGCCCTCCTCCCCTTCCCCATCCCCTCCCCCTTCCTCCTTCCTTCCTTCCCCATCCCTCCCCCTTCCTCCTTCCTTCCTTCCCCATCCCTCCCCTTCCTCCTTCCTTCCTTCCCCCTTTCACCTTCTCCTGTCTCCTTCCCCTCTCCCCTTCCTCTTTCCCTTTTCTCTTCCCTCTTTCTCTTCCTCTTCCTCCTCCTCCTTCCCCAATCATCTTTCCCTCCTCCCCTTCCTCCCTCCTCTCTCCCTTCCCCCTTTTCTCTTCCTCTTCCCCTTCTTCACCCCTCCCACTCCCCTCTCTCCTTCCCCCATTCATCTTCCCCTCCCCCTTCCTCCCTCCTCTCACCCCTCCCTCTCTCCTCCCCCCCCTTCTGACGCCAATATGTGCCTTGGGAATATGATCTGCAAAGACTCAGGCACGGGCGGTTCAGCATAGCGTAGCATACCGTAGCATAGCATAGCATAGCATAGCGTAGCATGATATAGCGTAGCATAGCATAGTATAGCATAGCATAGTATAACATAGCATGATATACCGTAGTATAGCATAGTATAGCGTAGCATGATATAGCGTAGCATAGCATAGTGTAACATAGCATGATATAGCGTAGCATAGCATAGCATAGCATAGTATAGCATAGCATAGCAATGATATACCGTAGTATAGCATAGTATAGCGTAGCATGATATAGCGTAGCATAGCATAGTGTAACATAGCATGATATAGCGTAGCATAGCATAGTATAGCGAATCATGATAGAGCGTAGCATATCATAGTATACCGTAGCATAGCATAGTATAGGGTATTACAGCTAAGTATAGCATGGCGTAGCAAAGAATAGCGCAGCATAGCGTAGCAAGGCATAAGTAATATGATATAGCCTACCTTTGCATAGAATACCTGGCATATAGACTGCGTTGTCTACCTCCTTGTAGGGCTACGAGAGCAGGCCATTCCATAAGATAGCAAAAGTCAGCGAATCGAGAGAGAGTTAGGGAGTGGGAGAGAGGGTTAGGGAGAGGGAGAGAGGGTAAGGGAGAGTGAGAGAGAGAGGGGGTTAGGGAGAGAGAGAGGGGGGAGGGGTTAGGGAGAGGGAGAGAGAGCGAGAGTTAGGGAGAAGGAGAATGAGCGAGAGTTAGGGAGAGGGAGAGAGAGAGTTAGGGAGAGGGAGAGAGGGTTAGGGAGAGGGAGAGAGAGCGAGAGTTAGGGAGAGGGAGAGAGAGCGAGAGTTAGGGAGAGGGAGAGAGAGAGTTAGGGAGAGGGAGAGAGGGTTAGGGAGAGGGAGAGAGCGAGAGTTAGGGAGAGGGAGAGAGAGAGTTAGGGAGAGGGAGAGAGGTTAGGGAGAGGGAGAGAGGGTAAGGGAGAGTGAGAGAGAGAGGGGGTTAGGGAGAGAGAGAGGGGGAGGGGTTAGGAGAGGGAGAGAGCGAGAGTTAGGGGAGAGGAGAGAGAGCGAGAGTTAGGGAGAGGGAGAGAGAGTTAGGGAGAGGGAGAGAGGGTTAGGGAGAGGGAGAGAGAGCGAGAGTTAGGGAGAGGGAGAGGAGAGAGTTAGGGGAGAGAGAGGAGAGGGAGAGAGGGTTAGGGGAGAGGAGAGAGAGCGAGAGAGAGGGGGAGAGGGAAGAGAGAGCGAGAGTTAGGGAGAGGAGAGAGAGAGTTAGGGAGAGGGAGAGAGGGTTTTAGAGAGGGAGAGAGAGGGGAGAGAGGGAGAGGGAGAGGAGAGAGAGGGAGAGGGAGAGAGGGTTAGGAGAGAGCGAGAGTTAGGGAGAGGGAGAGAGAGCGAGAGTTAGGGAGAGGGAGAGAGAGAGTTAGGGAGAGGGAGAGAGTTAGGAGAGGAGAGAGAGAGCGAGAGTTAGGGGAGAGGGAGAGAGAGCGAGAGTTAGGGAGAGGGAGAGAGAGTTAGGGAGAGGGAGAGAGGGTTAGGGAGAGGGAGAGAGAGCGAGAGTTGGGAGAGGGAGAGAGAGCGAGAGTTAGGGAGAGGGGAGAGAGAGAGTTAGGGAGAGGGAGAGAGAGGGAAGGGAGAGGGAGAGAGAGGAGAGTTAGGAGAGGAGGAGAGAGAGAGAGGGAGAGAGGGTTAGGGAGAGGGAGAGAGAGAGGGAGGAGAGAGAGAGAGGGTAAGGGAGATAGAGAGAGGGTAAGAGAGAGAGAGAGAGAGGGTAAGAGAGAGGGGGAGAGGAAGTGGGAGAAGAGAGAGGGTTGGGAGAGGTAAGGGAGAGGGAGAGAGAGAGGATTAGAGGGAGAGAGAGAGGGGTTAGGGAGAGGGAGACAGAGCAGGAAGGGGAGGGAGAGAGGAAAAGGGAGGGAGAGAGGGAGAAAGGAGGGGAGGGGAGAGAGTTAGGGAGAGGAAGAGGAAGGAGATGGAGAGGAAGGGAGATGTCAAGAGATATTATTGTTTTTGATTTTTGGATCGACCGTGTGTGTGTGGTGTGTGTGTGTGTGTGTGTGTGTGTGTGTGTGTATCTGTGTGTGTGTGTGTGTGTGTGTGTGTGTCTGTGTGTGTGTGTGTGTGTGTGTGTGTTGTGTGTGTGTGTGTGTGTGTGTGTGTGTGTGTGTGTGTGTGTGTGTGTGTGTGTGTGTGTCTGTGTGTGTGTCTGTGTGTGTGTGTGTGTGTGTGTGTGTGTGTGTGTGTGTGTCTGTGTGTGTGTGTGGTGTGTGTGTGTGTGTGTGTGTGTGTGTGTGTGTGTGTGTGTGTGTGTGTGTGTGTGTGTGTGTGTGTGTGTGTGTGTGTGTGTGTGTGTGTGTGTGTGTGTGTGTGTGTCTGTGTGTGTGTCTGTGTGTGTGTGTGTGTGTGTGTGTGTGTGTGTGTGTGTGTGTGTGTGTGTGTGTGTGTTGTGTGTGTGTGTGTGTGTGTGTGTGTGTGTGTGTGTGTGTGTGTGTGTGTGTGTGTGTGTGTGTGTGTGTGTGTGTGTGTGTGTGTGTGTGTGTGTGTGTGTGTGTGTGTGTGTGTGTGTGTGTCTGTGTGTGTGTGTGTGTGTGTGTGTGTGTGTGTGTGTGTGTGTTGTGTGTGTGTGTGTGTGTGTGTGTGTGTGTGTGTGTGTGTGGTGTGTGTGTGTTCTGTGTGTGTGTGTGTGTGTGTGTGTGTGTGTGTGTGTGTCTGTGTGTGTGTGTGTGTGTGTGTGTGTGTGTGTGTGTGTGTGTGTGTGTGTGTGTGTGTGTGTGTGTGTGTGTGTGTGTGTGTGTGTGTGTGTGTGTGTGTGTGTGTGTGGTGTGTGTGTGTGTGTGTGTGTGTGTGTGTGTGTGTGTGTGTGTGTGTGTGACGACAGACAGAGAGACAGGCAGGCAGGCAGGCAGACAGACAAATCTACAAAGAGAGAAACAGAAAACAAACTGAAAGAAAGGAAAATGAAGACAAAGAAATACATATAGAGGAATGTTTGCAAAGTGTATTTATGAATGTATGCGTGTATATGTATGTATGATTGTATGTACGTTAGGTACATATAACTGAATACTTTGTATGTATATATGTACATATATGTGTTTGTATGTATGTATGAATGGATGGATTGATATATATGTGCATGTATGTATATGTGTGAATGTGTATGCATGCATGTCTGTATGTACAGTAATGTATTTATGCCTGTATGTATGTATGTGTGTACCTACTGCATGTATGGATGTAAGTGCTTGTGTGTGTATAAATATATGATAAAAAGGTTTATATGAGCATACGCATACGATGATAATAACAATAACAAATGCTACTAATAATGATGATATTGGCAATAATAATATCAAGGATGATAACGAATATCATAGTAAAATAATGATAAGGACAATGATAACAATGATAGTGAAAATAATGACTATGATGATAGAAATGATAGTAATGATGATAATAGTTATTATAATTATAATGATAACAATAGTGATAATAGCAATGATGACAATAGCTGTAATGATGATATAATGAAAACAATAATACCATTAATAAAAACAACCGTCATAGTAATAATGATAATAACAATAATGATAATGATAGTAACAATAATAGTAATGCTGATGATATAGTGATGATAATAATAATAATGATAATAATGATGGCGATGGTAATAATGATAGTAATTATAAAAATGATAATAATGATAATAATGATGATAATAACAATGATAATGATAGTGGCATTAATGAAAATAATGATAATAATGATACTACTAAAATTAATAATGAAATAGTAATAATGATAATGATAATAATAATGATAACAATAATGATAATGAAAATAATAATTATCATTAATATTATCATCATTGGTGTTATTATCATCATTATCATTAGCATCATTATTAAAACTATGCTACTAATAATGATAATAATGCTAACAATA
>NW_020870322.1:146671-149171 GCF_003789085.1 Penaeus vannamei
ATCACTATCATCATTAGGATTACTATTGTTATAATCATTATTGCTATCATTGTTATTCCATTATCATCATTTTCATTGTCATTAACATTATTAGCATTAGCATTGTCAATATCATTATCATATTATCACTATTATTTTCATTTTCATTATTGTTATTACCATTATTACCATTATCATTATCACTGTCATTATTATCGCTATTATCACTATTATCATTATCATAATAATGGTTATAATGACATTATTATCGTTATCATAATCACTATTTTCAATATAGTTATTATCAACATAATTATCATTTTCCATATTATCATTATGGATATTATCATTCCTAACATCACTAGTATTGAATTGTTAACATTATCATTATTGCCATTCTTCTTATCAATACTATCATTGCTGTTTATATAATATATATATATATATATATATATATATATATATAATATATATATATATATATATATATATATATATATATAATATATATATATGTGTTGTGTGTGTGTGTGTGTGTGTGTGTGTGTGTGTGTGTGTGTGTGTGTGTGTAGGTGTATGTAGGTGTGTGTGTGTGTTTATGTGTGTGTGTGTGTGTGTGTGTTGTATCATTATATTTGCACATGTTTTGTTATTTATCGTATTTCTATTGCTCTCTCTCTCTCTCTCTATCTATCTATCTATTTATCTCCATTTGCATGTATATCTAACAATCTGTCTTTCTATAGAATTGCCTCAATCATCTTTATCTCTCTCTGCCTCTCTCGCTCTCTCTCTCCATACCCTTTCCTTCCCTCCCTCCTTCCTCCCTCTTCCCTCTTTCCGTCCTTTCTTCCATTCTTCGCCTCAACCCTTCCTCTATCTCTCTCTCCCGGTTCCCTCCCTCCCTACTTCTCCACCTTCCCTCTCTCATCTCCCCTCCCCTTCCTCCAACCCTTTCTCTTTCCCCCCTCCCTCTCTCTCTTCTACGTTACTTCCCTCCCCCTCTCCCTTCCTCCTTCAAGCCTCCACTCTCTCCCTCTCACCCGTCTCCTTCCAACTCTCCGTCTCTTTCCTTCCAATTCTCCTTCTTTCTCCTCCCTCCCTGCTTCTTTCCCTCTGGCCATGCCCCTCTTTCTCTCTCCACCCTCTCACTCTCCCTCCCTCCCCTTCCCCTTCTCTCTCACTCTCTCCTCCACCCTCCCTCCTTCCCCTTCCCTCTCACTCTCTCTCCTCCCCTCCTCCCTCTCTCCTTCCCTCTTCCCTCCTCTCTCCTCCCGTTCACCCTCCCTCCTTCCCCTTCCTCTCACTCTCTTCCCTCCCTCCCTCCTTCCCCTTCCCTCTCACTCTCTCCTCTCTCCTTACCTCATCTCTCTCACTCTCTCCTCCTCTCCTCCCCCTTCCTCTTCCAACCCTCTCACTCTCCCCTCTTCCACCTCCCTCCTTGCAACCCTCTCTCATCCCCTGTTTATTTGATCTGGACTCGAAAACACAAAACAAGATGGCCGTATTATCTGACCAAACATTTCAGTGGAAGTTTTGATCCAGTGAATTCCAGAGAGGTTTTGCTTTTTTGTTTCGACGTAAAAGAGAGACCGAGATGTGACTTCATGTGATCCGAGTCTTCTGGGAAAAGGTGGGTGGGTCAATGGGATTCGAATAGATGTGGTACTTCTGTAAGGTGGGCGATGGCGGGTGTGCAGTGTGTAGTTTGTGTGTGTGTAGGTTTGTGTGTGTGTGTGTGGTGTGTGTGTTGTGTGTGTTGTGTGTGTGTGTGTGTGTGTGTGTGGTGTGTGTGTTTGTTGTGTGTGTGTGTGTGTGTGTGTTTGTGTGGTTGTGTGTGTGTGTGTGTGTGTGTGTGTTGTTGTGTGTGTGTGTGTGACTGTGTGTGTGTGTGTGTGCATATATATATATACATATATACATATAGAGAGAGAGATAGACAGATAAATAGATATAAATTTATTACCACAATGACACACGAATCTTTCATGCACAGCCTGAGAGTGGGTCGTTCTATGTGTCTATCTCTGTCTATCCTTTGAAGGAGAACAAGATGTAACGAAGAACATTTTCGTCGATTATGCTTTAAGAGGCGCACGAAATGCAATTTGTCTTTTGTCATGTTTAGATATGAGCGCCATGACATAAATGCGTTCCCGTTAAGTTTGAGAGAGAGAGAGAGAGAGAGAGAGAGAGAGAGAGAGAGAGAGAGAGAGAGAGAGAGAGAGAGAGAGAGAGAGAGAGAGAGAGAGAGAGAGAGAGAGAGAGAGAGAGAGAGAGAAGAGAGAAGAGAGAAGGAGAGAGAGAGAGAGAGAGAGAGAGAGAAGAGAGAGGAGAAGAGAGAGAGAGAGAGAAGAGAGAGAGAGAGAGGAGAGGAGAGAGAGAGGAGAGAGAGAGAGAGAGAGAGAGAGAGAGAGGAGAGAGAGAGAGAGAGAGATGGGGGGAGAGACAAGAACATACAGAGACAGAGAGACACACAGACAGAAAGAAACAAAGAGAGGGGGAAGAGAGAGACAGACAG
>NW_020870322.1:159171-161403 GCF_003789085.1 Penaeus vannamei
TTTATTATTTTTCTTCTTCTTACGCACCCTGTTTGCTCAATCTCCAGTTTGTTTGTTTGTCTGATCAGCTCTCGTCGCCTCATTCATTGCAGACGTGGCAACTGGGAGTGTGTAATTCTCTCTCGTGTGTTTACGTCGGTTACACTCCATTTCCCTCTACTCTCGTCTATGCGGCTTTATCAATCAGCTACTTGTTAGGGAAATGCAGGAGAGGAGGGAAGGAGGAGGGAGAGGGAGAGGAAGGGAGAGGAGGGAGGGAGGGAGAGAGGGAATTGCGAGAGGAAGATGAATGAGAGATAGAGGAGGGAGAGAGGAGAGGGAGAGAGGGAGATGGAGGAGGGAGGAGGAGAGGAGGGAGAGGGAGGGAAGGAGGAGGGAGGGAGGGAGGGAGGAGGGAGAGAGGAGGGAGAGGAGGAGAGGGAGGAGAAGAGAGAGAGAGGCAGAGACAAGACAGGACAGGACATAAGACAGAGAACAGAGACAACAGACACAGACAGACAGACAGACAGACAGACAGGCAGAGAAACCGACAGAAAAAAACAACAAACAGAAACACCCATTTTCATTCATTCACAACATTTGGCAGGGGTGACTTGGGTATATCCCTTCTTCAACCTGTCACAAGCTCAGTAGGGAATTATTGATAGGACTTTAGCAAAGCCTTTTCTTTAAGGAGAAGGTGATGGGAGGGGGGGAGGGGAGGAGGGGGAGTTTTAAAACGAAGGTTAAAGGGACGAGGGAGGGGAGGGGATGGAACGAGCAGGTAGGGTGGAGAAAAGAGGGAGGAGGAAGAAGAGAGAGGGGGGAAGAGGAGGGCCAGGTCAATCATCAGCGAGCTAATAGGATGTTGTTTTGGAAAAAGGTCCTTGATCAACCGCACCATTTTTAGAAGCAGGATATTGTTTTTTTGCCGATCGGGTCGAGAGAGTTACAACTTCTGGCCTTTAGTATGAGGCGTCTTCGAGGGGGCGAGGGATGAGGAGGGCGACGCTGGGGGCTGGGTGGGGGGATGGAGACGGAAAGAAAGTTAGACGAATGGGGGCGAAAGAACGGAAAGGAAAAGAGTTAAAAGAGTGTGTTGTGGGGGGGACGAGGGGAGAGATGGAAGGAAAGAGTTAAAAGATGTGGGGGGAGGAGAACGGGAAAGGAAAGAGTTAAAAAGATATGGGGCGGAGGAGGGGAGACGGAAAGAAATAATAAAACTGTGGGTGAGAAGAGGAGAGAAGTGAGGAAATTCGGAGAAGGAAAATAGGAAAAATTGAGGGAGGGGAAAAGGAGGGAAGATTGTGTTATGGAGGATGAGAAGTAGAGGGGAGAAGGATACGGGAGAGGAGAAAGTATAATTGTGGGTAAGAAAGAGGGGAGAGGGGAAAAGAAAAGATTGAGGGAGGGGAAGAGGAGAGACGGGAAAAGATCTTTCAGGGATAAGGATGGAAGCGAAGAGAGAAGAAGTAGAAGGAGATGAGAAAGTAGGAAGCAAAAATCTTGAGAGGGGAAGAGGGGAGAGGGGAATGGAGACGGGAAAAGAAGAAGGAAAAAATGAAGGAGGGGAAGAGAAAAGAAGAGAAAGAAAGACGGGAAAGGATTTTTGAGGGGGAAGGGAGGAAGAAAAGAGGGGAGAGAGAGAAGGCAAAGAGAAGAGTAGAAGGGAATTGGTAGGGGAATGGAGACTGGAAAGAAGAGAGTAAATCAGGTGGAGGGAGGAGAGAAGGAGGAGAGCAGAAGAGAGGGGAAGAGAGGGGGAGGAAGGGGTGCAGGATAGGCAAAGGAGACGAAAAAAGAAAAAGTAGATCGTGTGAAATGAAAGAAGTAGAAGGAAGAAGGATAACGGGAAAGGAAAAGATTGTAAGAAGGAAAAGATGAGTTATTCGTAGCTAAAAGAAGAGAAAGCGGAAGAAGAAGAGAAAGGAAGACAGGAAAAGACGGAAGGAGAAGGGGAAGTGGGAAGTAGGAAAAAAGGGCGTCGAAGGAAGGGGGAGTGAAGAGAGGAAAGGAGAGGAGAGACAAGGGAAAAAGAGGAGAGAACAAGTGGAGAGGAGATGCGAGGAGAGGAATTATAGGGAAAACGAAGTGGGGACAGAAAGAAGAGGAGAAGAAAGGGTAAATAGCAGAAAAGAAAGAGAAAGAGTGGAGTGAAAATAACACGAAAGGAGAGAACAGGAGATAACTGAAAATAAACAGCAGAACTGTGTGATGACTAAAGACAAAAGCAGAAAATCAATGATGATATAA
>NW_020870322.1:166503-174003 GCF_003789085.1 Penaeus vannamei
GTTATTTTTCCAAAAAATAATGTCAAACTCACTCTTAAAAAATCAATAAAGAACAAAGGCATTTCCAAAAATGTCACTCAACACTGCATAAATCTATTGTAAAAATTTGGAAGTTGTCTGTGTGAAGGCAAGATATAATCCCAGCCTTCAACTTTAGTTAAAGAAAGAACAAAAAAAGAAAAAAAGAAAAGAAAAATCAGGTAGAAGAGTCCTGGTCAAAGAATCTTGAAATTCTCTTTTTCTGACATGTTAAAAATTACATACACTATGAGTAAATAATAATGATAATTATTAATAATAAAAAAACCTACTGGCTCATTTCCAAATGCATTATACATAGTTATCATTACAAAGCTTTAGCATTTGAAGAGGCTAAATGCTATATAAAACATTAAATGACACAAGAGATAAAACTTACCAAACTTGTTTTTTTCTCAACTTTTTTTATACGAAAAGATGCACGTCTGATCTACTACATCAACCTAAAGTACAAGCAATTGAATATTCACATGTTTATTGATCTGCACTTTTCTCTAAAGGTATATAAAAAAATTCAAAGACTACACCACCTGTAAAAATTGGCTTAACCTAAAGTTCACATATCCCAACAGTCACATAACACTGACTTTCTTTCCCATCGATCAAATACTTCTTAGTACAAAAGTATGATGCTTGCCTCTTCTTGCCAGAGAACAAAGTGCACAAAGTATTCCTGGGAAAATGGTTTCTTCACGTCACTTCAATACAGCCCCCCAAAAAACAGCAATACTCTTTTCGTGTTTCATTCGTGATAGAAGGGGAACAAGGACAAGGTTACTGCAGATGGTTCTCTTAGCTCCTTGTCTGCACTAAGTGTACCCTGAATCCTGTGGTCATAGAAAATATTTGTAAACTTTTAAATATGTTTACTGCCTTGAGTCGTGACTACCATGAACTCTTGCCAGAGAAGTTCAGCCAACCCTACAGACCTCATATGTGCCCAATTCTGGAATATGAAACATATCTGTGTCTCTTGATAGAGTCACTTGCTTCAAGTCTGTAAATTGGTAAATCTTTTAACTAAATTGTTTTTATTACAGTCTATGCTAATGATATGAATCTCTGACCACAGAGCAGTACAGCTACAGATGAAACAATGAATAGCTATCTAGTGGGTTTAACTCCCAACACTAACAAAAGTTCATAGAACCAACGAAGATCAACACTCACTTTTGGCTCTGATAAAATTGCCAATTACTATAATAGTACTGATCACAAGAATTACAGCGACAATTTAAAGAAAGAGAGAAATTGAATACTACACACAAAGAGTCTTATACTGTAGCTACCAAGACATTAAGTAGAATGTCTTTGGAGAGACGTTGCTCCTTATTCCAGAACTACACGAGGCACTTTCCCATTGAATTTAAAGCTAAATCACCTTGCCAAAGGATACTCATGAAACTGGCAGCATATCAGTGTGTGAATATATACAAAGATTTATATATATATATATATATATATATATATATATATATATATATATATATATATATATATATATATATATATATATATATATAATATATATATATATATATATATATATATACCACACACAGTCTAAGTATTTGTGCATGAGTGTTGTGTTGTCACAGTGCAAAAACTTTTTTGTGTGGCATGGCACAGCAACTATGTCATATTAATTGGATTAATAACTTTGGCTTCTAATGGATAAATTACTAATTGACTGGATTTGTCAGTAGCATAATTCAGGAAGAGACAAGCTTGATGACATTAACTACAAATGGAAAAACTCTCATCAAACTTTTAAAAACTTGAACAACAATTTCTTAAAAACTACATTTCTTAAAATTTGCATTGATAGGTGTGTACTCTGTATCAATCAGTAGAAATATGTGATAATACTAGAGTAGCAGTGTTTACTTCTGGTAATGCTAGAAGTCTCTATACATAGTGTACATTCTGCAGCACTTACTTATAATACAAAGTTTAAACCTTGAGCTCATTGGATTTATATGTTACTTGTGGTGCCTAACAAGTAACTTCGTTCCCCTGATACTGAACTCGCATCAGATTCTACCAGCCTCAAAACAGCAGCAGAGAGGGTTCTTTTTATGGAATACTGTTACTGTGATTTCAAGAATGAATGGCAAAAAGAAACACCTTTTTAGTCACCCGATTCACACAATACTGTCTGAATCATAAAACAGAATGGTGCATTAAGAAATAAATTCTTGTTGTGAAGAGCAAAGCATTGCATTGTCTGAATGAATAATCATCTTTTTCAATACAAATCTGCAGAGGTAGACAGTTTCTAAATCAAACTGACATAAAGTTCAGATACAAACATTCGCCTCAATTTTACATCCATGAACCAAAACCTCTCCTTGCAAATGCTTTCAGGAATAAAACAAGTACACCCTTTTCCTTCCACCTTCCCCTTCGACTCCAACGAAACAGCCTCACTCCTGCAAAGAATATTTCCTCACCCATAACCTTCCTGACATTTAAGCAACAATCCACTCAACAATCCCCTTGCACGTACATTTCACGCCTGCAGTCCTTAAGTACATCAAAGACATAAGCTCCCATCACACAACAACCATGGATAAATTTTCAGACACAGGTAGCCTCCACTTCAGTGACTTGAAAATGAATGATGGCACAAATATTTATCACAAGAGCATATCATCCCCTGCCACTTCATTTTACTATTTTAAGAAATTCCTGGATTACTTTATTTTACATTTAGATTCCACTAATAATCATAAAGGTAAAATGCATTACTTTCTGCCAATCATTACCTTGGCAACTAGCCAATGAAATGACACTTTCTATTGGCTAAAATCCTAAGTACTTGTCATAGACTGCTCTGTCAAAAAAAAAATCAATAAAGATGAACAGATCAAATAGATATATCAATAAAATAAATAGATTAAAAAAAAGGATAAATAGATAAATAAATGAAACAAATCAATTAAAACATATTGCAAATTATCTCATTGCACAATTAAAATTTGTTCAGTTCTGTTAACTGTTTGAGCCTGTAACAGGAGTAAATATCTAAACAGCCCAATACTAAACTTGGCACATGAAGAAAGAAGGATGGCATAAGGGAAAAAATAAATAAATAAATAAATAAAATAAAAAATAATGGGAAACAGCAAATAATGAAAAAAAGAAAGAAAGGAAAAAAAAAAACATTAAGGACAGACATAAAATAATAAACAAATAAAAGCAGAGATATATAAAAAGAAGTCCTAATTACACAGAGGGAAGTGGAGACTTAAAACTTTCTAATCTACATATGGATGAGAGAAGAGAAACGACACCTTCAACGTCCAATAAGCGAAGAGAGCAGTTTCGCAGGATGAAAGGACTCATCAGATTGTAATGTCTTAGTCTATGACGACTCTCCTGAAGTGTCATTTCCATTCCTTGGTTATTTCCTTCCATTTATTCTGTGATGGGAGGCAATACATGTAAAAAAGAAAGAAAGAAAAAAATATATATATCCTTGCTATACCCTCATCAAATATCTATTGACCAGTATATTTCCCAATAAAATATGGCATTGCCTTTATAATCATAACAATAGTTAGTCGGTGCAATAAAAAGTCCATATATGCATTACCAAACACTCACTCTTGCAGTCCATATACTTCAATCAAATAGATATAAAGCCTGTAAATACCCTACTCATATTATAGAAAAAAATAATGGTACTATCATAATCATTAAATCATATATCACCAGTTCTTTCACAACTACCAATACATTGCAAGATGCTTTCCATTTCTATGCAACAATATATTACTTGTAAAGTTGTATATTCTATCTAATACAGGCAGTTTGTATGATAATTAATTCAAAACATCTTATACCAAAACCACTTTCCCTCTACTGTTTCAACTCTTGTAATCTTAAGCTAAAAATTTTACGCCTCAAGGTTAAAAAATAACGTTTTTCCAATTCAACATATCCAACATCATATGCTGGATTTCCCATTAATTATACACTAGTCAAATATCATTTACCTACAAACAAGAAAAAGGAATGTTCTGACAAAAAATGGCCCAAAAAGAAAAAAAAATAATAAAAAATATACAGTCATGCACACACCAGCAATGCATATCTGGAAGAAATTTATCAATAGGTAATTTTCAATATGTTTTATGCTTTACTTGATTTTATAGTGAAGATCATGAAAACTTTTGCTACAGGGCAAACTCATGATAGATCCGTAAAAATATATACACGACATTACAGCTTAAAAATGAGGTCATAATAATATATGTTCTTATTTCCCCTCTATCAATCATCAATAACACTGAAACTAAACTGCTAACGGAAATGTTAAATGTCAAAAACTTTCATTCTTATAACCCATATGAAGTAATAATTACATATCAGACATATCAAACAATCTGTATATCACAAAAGAATATATAAACTAACTCTCTCTCTCTCTCTCTCTCTCTCTCTCTCTCTCTCTCTCTCTCTCTCTCTCTCTCTCTCTCTCTCTCTCTCTCTCACTCACTCACTCACTCACTCACTCACTCACTCACTCACTCACTCACTCACTCACACTCTCACTCACTCACTTCACTCACTCTCACTCACTCACTCACTCACTCACTCACTCACCACTCACTCACAACTCACTCACTCTTACTCACTCACTCACTCACATCTCACTCACTCACTCACTCACTCACCTCACTCACTCACTATCACTCACCTACTCACTCACCTACTCACTCACTCACTCACTCACCTACTCACTCACCTACTCACTCACTCACTCACTCACTACTCTACTCACTAACTCACTCACACTACTCACCTCAACTCACTCACCTACTCACTCACCTACTCACTCACCTACTCACTCACCTACTCACTCACCTACTCACTCACCTACTCACTCACCTACTCACTCACCTACTCATTTACAGACAAACATCATGTGAATAATGGCATTCATGAGCAAATCCGAAGACAAATAAAACTCCTGAATTGCTTTGTTCTGTACAATTCAAGAGAGAAGAAAAAGAAAAAAATATGAAAAACATTTGTGTTAATAATAATAAAAACAACAACAATAATGACAATAACAACAGTATTGATATCAATAATATTAAAATAATGATGAAAATAATAATAATAGTAATATAATTTCCAAAATGAATTACAAGTCATTTATATCTATATACTAGACTATTGAGCTTATATCCCACAACAATTGTTTCGTCTAAGACCAGCTCCCCCAAGAGAAAAATAAAGTCTAATAATTTAATCCACAAGATTGTGATATTTCATCAACACCAGAAAATTCCCGACGCAACAAGTCCACGTAAAAAAATCAAGCATTATATATTTTTCTCAATATACTTTCCTCACCATACTCTTATTCAGTCTCTCCCTGTTTCTCTGTCTGTATGTCTATATATTCACCAAAACAAGCCGGCCTCATGTCTTTACTGATCTATTTTTTTCTTATATTCACCACATCTAAATCAATGTACTTGCCATCTATGTCTTTCTCATGAAATCACATAGCATCTTAAATTTCTTTTACCCCTATCTTCCTATTTCTTGTCGAGTCAAACCATTCTCATTCTTTATCGAATTTCAACCATCTGCCTCTCTTTCTCTATGTCTGTGCCGATCCATACGTCCCAGGAGGAGGCTGGTACTGGCGGGGGAACATCTTGAGCTGCACTGTCGAAAAGGCATACTTGCGTGCCCCAATGCTCTTTTGGCAGTTCTCCAGCCGTGTCCCTTCACTGCAAATGAGAGAATGAGAGAATTAGAAAAGGGAGCAAAATAAGAATGAGGAAAATAAAAGCAAGATTATTATAGGGAGAAACAGTAGGGGGAGAGAATGAGATAGTAGGTGGGAAAAAAGAAAGCATGAGAGAATGGGGGTTAAGAGCAGAGACTGAGAAAATGATGGAGAGGGAGAGGGAGAGGGAGGGGGAGGGGGAGGAGGGGAGGGAGGGGTATGAGGGGGAGGGGGGAGGGGAGGGGGGGAGGGGAGGGGAGGGAGGGGAGGGAGGGGAGGGAGGGAGAGGGGAGAGGAGAGGGAGGGAGAGGGAGGGAGGGGAGGGAGAGGGAGAGGGAGAGGGAGAGAGGGAGAGGGAGAGGGAGAGGGAGAGGGAGAGGGAGAGGGAGAGGGAGAGGGAGAGAGGGTGATGGGGAGGAGGGGGAGGGAAAAGGTGAAGGAGGAAAAATACGAAGAGAAAATGAAAACAAAAATAGTAAAAGGAGAAGCAGGGATGGAAGTGGAGAAAGAGAAATCAGCAAAGATATACTAAAAGTAGAAGTATGAAAAGAAAGATCTGACTCAAATAACCAACTTACCTTCTCATACAATTAAGCGCTCTCTGGAACTCTGTCTCCGATAAATCGTACTCTGCTGCCAAAATGTTTGCTTGCTCGAGAGTCACACTCATTCCCGTGCGGTCTTTTCCACTCTTGCATGAGGTAAAACGAAGCCCTATAAGGAAGAAAGAATATTGAGGAAAATTCTCAAGATATAAATATAAATAAATACAACTGATGTAATTTCAAGTTCCATCTTGGAAATGTGTTGCAGTTGGATTATAGCAAAAGCTGTAGACTGAACTTAATTTAATTATAGGTACTTTATAGGTACATCTTCATGATATGAAACATCCAAAATCCAACATCCCAAATCATCATCTTCAGCAAGAAAAATATATACCCTTTAAAGCCTTGTAATTGAAAAAGAGTCAATCCTCTTAACCATAATGCCATTCCAATCAAAAAAGAAAATAACAATCGCAAACATACCTGCCATGGCTCTACAGCACTGTGCCGCTAAGACTAGTACATTAGGATTTTTGCTATGCTGTGACTGCACTTCCAAGCCCAGCTTGTCAATGAGGTCCACAAGGGGCACATCGCTGCCCATCGAGGGAACTCCTGAAATGATCAATGCAGAATTAATGTCAACATTCACCTTTAAAAAATTAAAAAGGAGGATCCTTGGTACTTAAAAAAATAACAATGAATTAATAAATAATGCTTGTATATTTCTTTTTACTTTCTTTCCAGCTTTTTCCCTAATCTTATTTTTTTCTTTTCTTTTCCTGAATCAAAGATATTCACTATATATTCTGGAATAACCTGTGAATTTTTTACAAGCACAATATGACATATAATGCCAATCTTTCACACATAATACAGCAATCAAATGCGGGGAAAATAAACATGGAGTGAAGCCACTGAAACGACAATTTCATCCTACTCTAATCCAACTTACTTCTACTGTTCTCCTGTGGTAGTGGAAGCTTCTTGAAGCGGTGATAGTACTGCGACAGTCTTTCAAAGCTGTCCTGGTTGTTCCTTGTCTGAGGGCCATCCGTGCCTAATTTCTCCGCCAACGTGGCCTGTGAATAATTAGATCCTAAAGTCCTCTCTTTTCTTTTCTTTTTTTCTAAAGCAAAACTTACATCAAAAGTAAAACAG
>NW_020870322.1:179003-184003 GCF_003789085.1 Penaeus vannamei
GAGAGAGAGAGAGAGAGGAGAGAGAGAGAGAGAGAGAGAGATCAGAGAGAGAGAGAGAGAGAGAGAGAGAGAGAGACAGAGAGAGAAAAGACAAAAGAACAGTGATGTCAACCAAAACCTTCCCCCTCCCTAATCCTACCTTCTCTTGCAGCAAAGGCAAGACCTTGGTGAGGGTGATGGTGTCCTCCTGCCGCAGACATACAAGCATGGAGCGCAGGAGTGTCGTCACATCCTGCCGCAGCTTCTTCACGCCTTCTACTGCCGCCTCACTCGCCCACGCCTTGTCTCCACCACCTGGGGTCCTGCGGGAGCTCTTGGCTTTCTGGAGCATACTGCCAATGGAAGGAGAGGAGGAATGAAGAAGGAACAGAAAGCATGACAAATAACAACATATAGTAAAAAATAATTAACAATTAAAAAATAAATATAACAACAATAAGTGTGTGTGTGTGTGTGTGTGTGTGTGTGTGTGTGTGTGTGGTGTGTGTGTGTGTGTGTGTGTGTGTGTGTGTGTGTGTGTGTGTTGTGCCGTGTGCGAGTGAGTTTGGGTGTGTGCCTGGGTAAATCCAAGACAGGTATAAATAAAAATCAATAACCTTAAAAAAAATCCAACCTAGACTGAGCATCCTACTCACTTGACTAAGCCTCCATTCTTATATCCGTGAGAGTGGGCACTGAAGACCCCACAAGTAATGACATCATAGAATCCTGAGCGGCGTAGTGACTCATTCTGCGCCCAAAGCCTCTGGAGGTGGAGGTTCACAGGTGCCATTTCGATGGATGACTCGTATTTGCTGCTACTCTTCTTAAAGCTTGAACCTGCATGGGTGGGAGTGAGGTATGGGGGGGGTGGGGAGAGGATGGGAGTTGTCATCATTTCAGTTTGTTTGAAACCCCTCTGATATAATTTTATATCACTAATATCACTATGATTAGATCTTATTCTAATACTGTTTAATGTGATCTTTGTCAAAAGGGGCAGAGATGGGATGTACAAATGTCACTGGTTTTATTTCAGTTTACACCTGGTAGGTCTTAACACCTTCCATCAACTACTAGAAACAACAGAAAATTTCCTGTACTCCCAGACCCCTCCCCCCTTATGCTTCCTAGCCTTCCCTCTGCCCCTGTACACATAATCCTCCCCCCTTCTCAATTACCAGAATGTGCTGCAACATCAAGAGTGTCTAGGGCCATATTATAGATATTGATGAGTGTGACATGTTGGTTGAGGAGTGCCATCTGTCTAGTGTGCCACTGGTCTGAAAGGTCACCCAACGATGACAGCTCCTCCTGCCACCGACGCTCTTCTGAGATCCATAGCCGCCTGAAGAAAACATTGAATGAGAGAAGGATAAGAGACTACTGGCATATCTATTTTGCAAAGGCATGAAAACTTACAACAGCTAAAGTTTTCTTGTAAGGTTATTATCATTATCATTACCCTAACAGCAATTTGTCATATAACAAAATAAATTAAATAATAAAGCACAAGACTGACAGCAACTGCTGTGGGAATGTGAAGCAGTATCTGCTCTCAGCCATGACTTCCAGCACAGCGATGTCCCCCCCGAGGCCCGAGTGGAAACGGAAGGTGGCCATGGAGGGGTTGTCATAGAGCAGGCTGAGGTGGCCTTGTGTCGGGTGCCGCGTCTTGGAGCTCAGGCGTGGCGGAAGTGACTGGGTTCGCCGGTGGCAAGCCACCACAGGTAAGGGAGCCTGGGCAAGATAGGAAAGTATATTAACTTGATACTGAAAAGTGTATATATAATAGAAAGAGGTGAAGAGGGATTTTACCTTTCTTTTTTCTCTTCATATAGCTAAAAATATTACTCCCTAAAAGAAAGACATACAGTTCAAGAGCAAGTTCACTTATCTACTCTCCTCAATGAAAGAAAAAAGAAAAAATCTATATCAAGCCTTATCATCATCACATCCCACAAATAAAAAAACATGACGCCCACAAATGCAAGATAACTCACAGGCTGGTGATGTGGTGTGGCATTGCTGGGCGTGTGGGAGTTAGGATCAACAGATTCCGCCTCGAGGGTCCAGGCAGTGATGGTGATGAAACCCACATTCCGCCCAAGAGGTGACTGGAGGCTCAGGCGAGATCGGCCTGTCTCACGGAGTTCTCCGAGACTCACCTGTCATGAGTGGAAGGAGTTAATGATAATTTGAAAGAAATGAAAACCATGTGGAAAGATTTGTTATAGCTATTAAAAGTTTACATTACTTGCTGCAAGGAAGGCATTTTTCCTTTTCAATTATACTCTCCCCTAAAAAGTTATTGGTTAACAGAGATTGAAGAGCAAATCCATACAGTTCATGAGATCATGAATCTTATATATCATACATTTAACAGAGCTTACATTTCTCATCATCCAATCTCCTAAGATTCAAAAGCTTAGTGCAAAGTATAGAAAAGCTAACATGAACATCCAACTTACATGTTATCCCACACACCTTCAACCCTGGAGAAATTAATTAAATAACTTATAAACAAACAAAAAACAAACCAATCTCATCAATAAACAGGTTAGACAACAGATCTCAAGTAATTCTGCCCAAACAAAACACTGTCAATAATCCAGCCAATGCAAAAAACTCAACTTAACTTTACAAACAACTCAACCCAAACAACACTACTCAATTTGACCCAAGGTATGCAAAACAATCCAAACAACCTAACTAAAACCAACCCAAACAAACCTAACCCAACTCAATTCAAGCCAATCAAAACAACTCACAGTGGCTTGTCCAAGCTGCGTGCTTGTGTTGGTGACTCTTTCCCTGACATCGTAGACAGCCAGTCTCACTTGTGTGGTGGTGTCCAGGCCATCTGTTTTGCGGAAGCTCACAGTCGACAGGAAATTTGGATTACTCGTTCTCTGTGCAAAAAATATTGATGATAAAGATGGTGATGGTGATAGCGATGGCAATGGCAATGATGATGATAAAAGTAAATATTGGTAATGACAAACAATGACAACTTATGATGATGATGATAACAATAACTGATGAATAGAAAAGGTTGAGTACAATCTTAGATTTTCTATTCTTAGTTTCCTCAATACAGATTGTACAATTTTTTTCTCAAATAGGATAAAGTGAAAGCAAAAGGATAAAAATATCTTAAACACTAATAAAACAACTAATGGAACCACAAGCTACAACCTGTCTGATTACTGAACAACTGTCAATTCATTATATTCAACTAAGAGCTTCACACAATATACTTCATCACACTGACTTTAATACTATTTTCTGCAGTAATCTTACTAAAGCCAATACAAACATGTATGATTAAACAACTATACCATCCAAAAAATAACCCCTACTACACACACACACATGCATACATGCGCATGCACGTACAAACGCACACACACGCATGCACGTACAAACACACACACACGCACACACACATGCACTCGCACTCGCACTCAAACACACATGTGCACACATACACAAACACACACAAATGCAAATGCAAGCACACTTTGAAAAAGAAATGAATATATAACAATATCATGAATGAAAAAATAAATGAGCAGTGTATGAATACCTGAAAAAAAAAAAAAAAACTGATTGCACATCCATATACATACACAAGACTACCTAAACCACAGCCACAATCCATACCCCTAAACCCACCTCAATAACCTCTGTCTGCGCATACTGTAGCCAGCTCTTCTGTGGGGCATTAAGGACCTGCACTGTGACCCTTGGAGACGGGGGCTGTCCATCACCGTCGCACCGCAAGTTGTCACACGAGACTGAGATCTCCAAAAAGGGCGGCTCATTCACGTCTGGTAAGGACGCGGGGAGAGAAGAAAGGAACGTAAAAAGAAACAAGGGAGGGAAAAAAAGGTGAGATTTTTGGGTATATGTATACATATAGATAGATACATATGAGTCAAAAACTATTTGTCTTATATTTTCTTTTTTTCTCTTTCTCTTCTCATGCATGCAGCATGCAAAAGGCACTGCCAGGAAAGCATATCCGTTTCCCTAAGAATCTTTTTCATTTGTTATTTCTATCTTTTTTCTTCTCTCTTTCTCTCATCCTGCTGTTTATTCTTTCTTTTTCTTGTTTTGCTTTGGTTTTGAGAACTTGAAAAGTGAGAGGTTCTTTTTACAAGACAAACCTTAATCTTGTAACAGTTTATCATTCTGTTTGATCATTCTCCTTGGTCTTCCACTCAGGAGAGGTATGGTTAATCAATCAAATTATAAACAAGGTTATCAAAAAACATGACAAAAGTACATCCTAGACATGAGGTGCAATTGTTAAAGCAAATCTGCAAAGAACTAATCACCAACAAAAAATTATTAATCAAACAAAGAAACTAAAACAGAACTGTAATCAAAACACTCTTTATAATAACAACTACATAAACTTAAATATAATATTAACAGAACATACATAAGCTGTTAATTCTAAAGGTGGCAAGCAGTTTTCTACACAGCACAAAATAACACTAAAAGCTATAACACGTCTCCAGAGAACATGGGTCTCATTTCAACGCTGACAATAACTACACATTATAATCATGCACAGGGGGATGCTGATACTCACTCATTCACTCACTCACTCACTCACTCATTCCTCATCTCTTCTCTCTCTCTCTCTCTCTCTCTCTCTCTCTCTCTCTCTCTCTCTCTCTCTCTCTCTCTCTCTCTCTCTCTCTCTCTCTCTCTCTCTCTCTCTCTCTCTCTCTCTCATTTTTACTATCACTATCACTTTCATTCTTTCTCTTTTTTACTCTTATTTTTACTAATACTCACTCATTCATTCATTCATTCATTCTCTCTCTCTCTCTCTCTCTCTCTCTCTCTCTCTCTCTCTCTCTCTCTCTCTCTCTCTCTCTCTCTCTCTCTCTCTCTCTCTCTCTCTCTCTCTCTCTCTCTCTCTCTTTTTCTTGTACTCAGGTTTATACTATCATTCTCTCTCATTTTTACACTAACACACAAACACACCCACACCCACACCCACA
>NW_020870322.1:194003-195452 GCF_003789085.1 Penaeus vannamei
GAATAGCAACATTATCATTTCATTTGTTTAAGTGGGACCGTCGATTTAATAATTAAAACACACCGTAAAGAGGTTCCCGAAATAGAGAGCAAAGGTGGTGATTCCTGTGATTGAGGAGGGGGGGGGGGTGATAATGATGGTGGTGACGGTTGTTGTAAATTAAAATGATTGTGGTACTTTTCAGAGTATTGGTACTAATGGTAATGAGAATGAAGGCTTTACAACTACAAACAACAATAATGATAACAATAAATAACAAAAAACAACAATAATAAGATTAACATCCATACAAAAAAACTACAAAAATTATAGACCAAAAAAACAAAAATACAAAAAACAAATAAACCCAATAATAATATACCGCACCCAAAATAAATAACAAAAACCAAAATAAAAAAAACTAACAGGAATGACGACAATAACAATAACCAAAACTTTCGCGCCATTTCTCGTAATTTCCAACCGCCATGTTCTCCGAAGACAAGCGAGGCGAGCGAAGCGCAAAGTTTCATGGCCGAAGGGAGCAAATGCGCATGAAATTGGCTCGACACTCCATCAATTATTTCTTCCTTCTTCTTTTTTTCTTTTTTTTTTTTCTAGGAAGAGGAGGTGAGCAAAGGACGGTGCTTGGGGGAGTGAGAAAGAACGGAAGACAGGAGAGAGGGAGACTGGGACACGTTGAGCGGAAGAGGAAGAGAGGAAGAGAGGAAGAGAGGAGGGAGAGAGGGAGAGAGGGAGAGGGGGGGAGAGGGGGAGAGGAGAGAGGGGAGAGGGGAGAGAGGGAGAGAGGGAGAGAGAGAGGGCGAGGGCGGGAGAGAGGGAGAGAGGAGAGGAGGGAGAAGAGAGAGAGAGAGAGAGAGAGAGAGAGAGAGAGAGAGAGAGAGAGAGAGAGGAGAGAGAGGAGAGAGAGAGAGAGAGAGAGAGAGAGAGGAGAGCACGGAAGAGAACAAGACCGAACCGCATAATAATAATAATATTATAATAATAATAATAATAATATATAATAATAAATATAATATAATAAATAATAATAATAATAATAATAATATAATAATTATTATTATTATATATAATAATAATATATAAAAAAGACAGAAACAAAAATCTTCAAGAAAAATAGAGAAGAAGAAAGAAGAAGAAAAAAAGAAGAGAAAAGACCCGACAGGACCCAAGCCTTATATAACGATATATGTGTCTCCGCCCCAGAGATTACACAACAACCGGAATAACCTGAGAAGGGCGCGAACATATACCAGAGCGCAAAACCGGAATTTAAGTGGCGCCGGATCGTATGGAAATACAATTGAATCTCTTTTTTTCAACGATTAAAGAGGAAATAAAAAGAGATGAAAATAACGGGAGAAAAAAGATATACTGTAGAGGGGGAAAACTGAGGAGAAGGAAAAGGAGTATTGGAGACGAGAAGTTAGAAGAGAGAGAGAGAGAGAA
>NW_020870322.1:195552-205552 GCF_003789085.1 Penaeus vannamei
ATGTTGGCACTCTCGCGGCACTCCCCTCCCTAGACGGTGGCACTCTCTCCTCCCGCTCAAATTGTCTCCGATTCCTCTGCCAGAAAGCACTTGCTGAGAGAAAATGACAAGCCCGTAGAATACATTTTCTCTCTCCCTCTCCCTCCTCCCCCCCTTATCTCTTCCATTTCATTCCCTTTCTCTCTCTCGCTCTTTTCTTTCTGTCTTCATTTCTCTTTCTTTGTATCTCTGTCTATCGCTATCTCTCTTTCTTTCTCCCTCTCTTCATCTATTTGTCTATCTTTTTTTATCTCTCACTCCATTCCGGTATCTCACCTCTCACTCTGTTTCTTCTCCTCTCTCCCTTCCCCCCTTATCGTTATCCCTCTTTCTCCTCTCTCCTTTTCTCTCCTTCCCTCTCATTGTCTCCCTTCCACCCTCCTTTCCCTTTCCCCCCACTCCTCCCCCATACTTACCTTTCCCCCCCACCCCGCCATCACTCTGTGTTCATTGTTTTTTGACTACGACTTAGGCAGGATTAAAGTTTTGAAAGTTTTTTCTTTCTCTTCTCTCTCTTTCTCTCTCTATCAGTCTATCTATCCATCTATCTATTCATCAATCTATCTACTTATCCCAATCCACTTCGACTTCCTCCCTCCCGCCCTTACCGAGGAGTGAAATAAACTAAAACTTCCCCTTCTGCAGGAGTTGGCAGAGTCCCACCCTCGCCATAAATTGCGGGCGTGCGTGTGCGTTCGAGGACTAAGCGCCGAGTCTAAGCTCCACCAACCCGACGAAGCCCAAGCCAGAGCCAGGAGGCGGGTCGGAGGAAAGGGACGCGGTGCCAGCTGGCGAACGTAAACAGAGCGAGTACAAGGGGGCGAGAGAGAGAGAGAGGGAGAGAGGGAGAGAGAGAGGGACTTCGAGACCACAAAATGGGACCGTTTATGAAGCAGGTGAGAGAGAGGTGGAGAGAGAGAGAGAGAGAGAGAGATGAGAGAAAACACGTGGCGGGAACCATAAACTCCAGATTAGAAAAGGGGAAAAGGGGATACGAAGATCGGGAAAAAAACAACAACAAGAGCAAAGGGACGAGCGACCAACCTGAGTGACGAGAGGAAGCAAAGACTTCTCGAGCGACCTGGTCTTCACCTGTGGATCCAAAGTGTTCACCATACGCGCCGGGGCAGCCATGTTGGCCTCACACCCTCACAAGCGCCACTGAGCTTCGTCGCCGCCGCCCGTGCCCGTGCCAGCACACCCACACGCACACATACACACACACACACGTAGGGTCAGTTACGCACATGAACCTTGCTCACATAACGCGCGTAGTAGCTTGTCGGTCGTGACAGACGGTTAGGGAAATATGCATGGCGGGTGTGGAGCCAAAGGTGCGTGTGCGCGCTCGGGGGTGTGCTCATGTAGGTGTACAGAGGCGCACACGCATACATACATTCAAACATGGATGTACAGATGCAGACATACAGACGTACAGATACAGACACAGGTTTAGACACAAGCACAGATACAGACATACTCAACAACACGTACAGACATACACTCTGTTTAACACTCACAAGCAGAAAAAGCAAGCAAGTAAACGAGCACATACACAAACACACACACACACACACACACACACACACACACACACACACACAACACACACAACACACACACACACACAAACAAAACACACACAAACACACACTAACCCTCCCAACCACAAACGCACATAAACACGCACACATCCCCCCCCCCCGTCCCCCCACCCCAATCATACACACAAACAACTACAAACACTCAAGCAAATTCACAACCTACAAAACAGCTGACTCACGATACCACACAACCTCAACCATCAATGGAAAAAAAAAAGAAATATTATTTTCCTTCTCGACGGAAACGCTGTTGATAAATATAATGTAAAGGAAGGTTTCTCACATTTGATAGCTCTGGGGAGGGGGGGGGGGAGGAGGAGGTGTGGGAGGGGAAGGGAGATGAAGGGAGGAGGGGGAGGGGAGGAGGGAGAGGAGGGTGAGGGGGAGGGAGAGAGGAGGAAAGGGAAGGGGAGAGGGGAGGGAGAGGGGAGTAAGGAGAGGGAAGTAAAAATAAGAGGTAAATGCAGGTCAGGAGGGAGTGAAGAGGGAGAGGGGGGAGGGGCGGGGTGGGGAGGGGGAGAGGGAAAGGGGAAAAGAATGGAGATGAAGGCAGTAGGGGAGAATGAGAAGGAGGAAGAGGGAGAAGGATGGGCGGAGGGAGAAGGAAAGAAGAAGACGAAAAAGAAGAAGCGAAAGAGAGAGAGAGAGAGAGAGAGAGAGAGAGAGAGAGAGAGAGAGAGAGAGAGAGAGAGAGAGAGAGAGAGAGAGAGAGAGAGAGAGAGAGAGAGAGAGAGAGAGAGAGAGAGAGAGAGAGAGAGAGAGAGAGAGAGAGAGAGAGAGAGATAGAAAGAAAGAAAAGAAAAAGAAAGAAAGAAAGAAAGAAAAGAGAAAAACAGATCTAAAGAGATACATACAAACAAAAACCAAAACAAAACCAATACAAAACAAACAAAACAAACGAACAGTGACACACAAACATGAAAACAAACAAGAAAAATTGCAAAGAAAGAGGCAGAGAGGAGATGCCGTGAACTGAAGTGTTTGTAAATGACATGTCTTGTTCACCTTTTGTTCATCTCGGCGATTGGGGGGAGGGGGGGGGGGCATCTGACCCCATTGCGTGTGGAAGGCGCGTGTGTGTGACTTTCATGTCTGTCTGTCCATCTATTTATCTGTATAGCTATGTATCTGTGTATCTATATGTCTACATATCTTTATATCTTGATATCTACGTATAGATGTATATCTTTATTTGTATCCATCTATCTATCTATCTATATATGTGCATATATATATAATATATATATATATATATATATATATATATATATTATATATATATATATATATATATATGTATATGTATATATATATATAATATATATATATATATATATATATATATATATATATATATATATATATATACATGCATATGTATATGTATATATGTATATGTGCATCTAACTATCTATCTATCAATCTATTTATATATGTAATTGGATATATATATATATATATATATATATATATATATATGCATGCATACATAAAATACATATATATATATATATATATATATATATAATATAATAATATACTATATATATATAATATATATATAGGATCACCGATGCAGCCAAACTATTCACAAGAAGAATTACATAAAAATCCCCTTTCTCAAAAGCACAGGCGACGTCCGGAAGCACAACCTCCTGTGCGAATATTATTTTCTTTACCTTTATTACCTTTCCACAACCTCCTGTACGAAGGAAATAAAGGTAAAGAAAATAATATTAGTTATCCTTATTAACAAATCAATAGGTGTAACTAGTGCAATAATTAAAAAAATTCCTGGTTTCGGATCCTGGCCTGGATCGTCACACAAATTTAATGGCAAATTTAATGGCATATAATTTAGGCTTAATAATAAAGACATCCAAACGAAAAGAAATAGGAGAGATAGAAACGTTAATTAACTTTAATTAATTTCTCGCGTGTGACTCAGCGGCGAGCGAGAACAGACGACGAAGCAAGACATAAGGACAGCTTTGTCTGGCGCGGGCGACCAGGCGTGTGCGTGTATGTGTGTAGAGTTAGAGTGAGTGTGAGTTTGATTGAGTGTGAGTGAGTGAGCGTGAGTGCGACTGAGTGTGAGTTTGATTGAGTGTGAGTGGGTGAGTGAGTATGAGTTTGATTGAGTTAGAGTGAGTGTGAGTTTGATTGAGTGTGAGTGAGTGAGTGTGAGTGTGATTGAGTGTGAGTTTGAATGAGTGTGAGTTTGATTGAGTGAGTGAGTGTGAGTTTGATTGAGTGTGAGTGAGTGAGTGTGAGTGTGATTGTGTGTGAGTTTGATGAGAGAGTGAGTGAGTGTGAGTTTGATTGAGTGTGAGTGAGTGAGCGTGAGTGCGACTGAGTGTGAGTTTGATTGAGTGTGAGTGAGTGAGTGAGTGTGACTGTGACTGTGTGTTTGAGTGAATGGGTGAGTATGTGCTTTTGATTGAATGTCGTTGTGAATGTAAGTGTATGTGTATCTTATAGAATGTGGGTGAGCGAATGTTTGTGTGTGCGTGGTAAGTGAAGTAATCATTGTGTCTACAAGTAAATCAACTTGTTTATTGTAAGGAGAGAGGATAAAATATATATTTAGTGAATGGATAATTGTACTGTTAATAAATTCCATGGTACTATACAATGTGGACTAATGATTTTATACATGAAGACTGAGGACTAAGTAATTCGATTCCAAACTTATAGTTAGATATCTAATTTCTTAGAGAAGTATTATACACGACACTGTCATATCCAGTCTTGATATTTTCTCGTAGACTATTATATTTATGCAAGAACACAAACGCACATATACACACACAAACACGCAAACACACACACACACACACACACAACACACACACACACACACACACACACACACACACACACACACACACACACACACACACACACACACACGCACGCACGCACACACACACACACACACACACACACACCGCACGCACGCACACACACACACACACACACACACACACACACACACACACACACACACACACACACACACACACACACACACAGATATATATATATATATATATATATATATATATATATATATATATATATATATATATATATATATGATTTCAATTTCATTAGAGAAACACCATGCCATCGTGTAATTCTAAAGTTCCACTTTAATAATATGTTGAGTTTGAGCAAATCAAAAGCAAGTTTGAATTCTATTTATAGTACTGACTGGGTAAGACCTTATTTTGGTACCTAATGGATATGTGTTGTTTTCAAATTTCTTATAATTATCTATATAATTTTCTATGAATTCTTATTGTTTGTGTATTTAGCTCACTGGGTGTGTAAGATTTTTAATGTGGATGACAGTGATGACAATGAAAAAGATAATTTCACAGTAAATTTTCCTTGGTCAGATGAAAGTCACTGACAAATATATCGGTAGCTATTATTGTGTTTGATAATTTCAACAAATTATGGTGCATATGACAAAGGAAGAATTAATGTAGTAGTAATATTGATAAGAACAATGGAAGAAACTTATAATCAATTGTGTTATTACCTCAGAGTACTGTTTTTTTTATTAATATTTTTACCTGGACAATTTTCCTCTCTCTCTCTCTTTGTCCTCCTTCTCTCCCTTCCTCCCTTCATGTCGACCTGTTTATTTATTGTATCGATTAGCGTTATTCTATTTTCTATTGAGTCACCATTTTTTTTAGCATAACATTTCTGAAAATAACACAATTTCAATATCTTATTTTTTTCTTCGATTACAATTTTCACTTCCATTCTCCAGCCATTCGACGTAGGATAAACAATAAAAAAGGTTCTTTGTTATACATATATTAATATACCTTGTTACATGTTACCTTGGGTCATTACATCACAATATTATTGCAACTTAACACGAAATTGTTGACATAAACTTAAAGAGAAAATAAAATATATATATAGTGAAAAAGGAAGATCACAGTTATGGAAAGATGGATCTCTTAAGTAAACAAGAACACTATCGTTTTAAGTTCCATTAGTAAAATGTTTTCAAAAATGTTATTATTAGTTTAATGATTATTTTAACGGAGAGGAGTTATTGAAATTTAGAAAAAAAATCATATAGAGAGCTTATCAATGTTTGTTGATATAAATTTCATCTTGTTTATAGTTAGGAACAAAAAGGGTTAAAAAAATGTGGTGTAGTCATAATGGCAGAAAAAAGGAAGAAAAATAAATGTTCTTAAAAAAAATCTTGCTGTCCGGATACGAATCAGTTCGGTTAGAGTTCACGTTCACTACAGGTGTTCTTCATGGTTGACAGACAGCTATTTTGTGAGCACAGATGCATGGTTGTCTCTGCACTCAAGAATGACACTTATTACTCAAGAATGGCAAGATAGAGGTGTTATGCAGCTGTTCTTCTTGGCTTATTTACAAGACACATGTGTTTCGCAGGATCCCCCCCTCCCCCCTCCCATGTCCATCCATGGCTCAAGATTATATGCTGACAAAATCTCGAATCCAAAGCAATATTATAACCCGATTTAAATGCATGTTCATTATTTAATTTAATGTACACTATATAAAAAAAGAAAAAAATGAGAACAAAAAAGGTATATAGATAATAATGACGCAAATAAAAACAATCATAAAGAAACATTTTTATCAAGGTGTTCAGCACAGTGTTCTCTGCAGACTCCGGAACACACAAGGGAGACAGTCCAGTCAATCTCCGACGCATTTCTTCTCGAATTCGGACGTCCCGCAGGTGCCAGACGCCCTCTGGAGTTACTGTAGGAAGCAGGAAGCGCAGCAGACGGTTCGGTAGTAGGAGTAGCGGCAGAGGCGGGCCTGCTGGACCAGCTTGCAGTTCATGAAGCGGTCGACGCAGTTCCGTTCTGCCAGGGAGGGAATTGCTCATGTTGTTTACTGAATATTTTGCATATTTTGAATGTTATTATATATATATATATATATATATATATATATATATATATATATATATATATACACACACACACACACACACACACACACACACACACACACACACATATATATATATATATATATATATATATATATATATATATAATATATATATATATATATATATATATATATATATATTATATATATATGTGTGTGTGTGTGTGTGTGTGTGGTGTGTGTGTGTGTGTGTGTGTGTGTGTGTGTATATATGTATATATATGCATATATATATATATATATATATATATGTATATATATATATATATATATATATATATATATATATATATAATGTATTTTTTTTGTTTTAATACTTTTGGCAATTTAGTCTATGCTGTTTGTTATTAGCATTTTTTTAAAAATCTGCCTTTCCAGGAAAATATGTCGACAAAATTCATTATGTATTTCATATAATTTGATTACATATCAGATATTAATCTTGATAATTATTCTGTTATTGATGGTGAACTTGGAACAAACAAAATGAATAAAGATGACATATTAGGGAAAAATAAGTAAAATCAGAATAAGCTGATGAAGAGACGATAAAGAAGTAATAGGGAAAAATCAATGCAAATCTTTAACCTAATTCCTAATCTCTCGAAATGAGTGATCGGATTACCTGTATACTTAGTTCCCGAGGGCCCAACACACGGCGGCCCGTTGCAAGTGCGAGTGATTTGCGGCTTCTGTGAAATTATGCAGCGAGTGGAGGGTCTCTGGTCCTGGTCGAGACACTGCACGGCTCTTGTCCTGGCTCCTCGACCACACGTCCGCGAACACTGCGGTCACAAGAGGGAAAAAAAAGAATTTCAGAAGATGAAATGGAAAAGGATGGAGTGGTAGTATGTGCCGAGGACGCTTATTGTTCTTTTTATGTTGAGAGAAAATCGGGTAAGTAAAGGTGTGTCCATCGCGTATATTAAGCTAGTTATACATAAAATTCCGTTTTCTTCGAAGTGCAAGATCACTTATAGAAAATGATTTATAATCGGGGTAACCCAAACAATCCCAGCTATCACGTGAATCCAGTAGAGGAATGTGTCCAATAACATTCCCATTATAAAACTGCAACACCCCAACCCAAATAAGAAACGATAACCAAAATAATAGAAGAAAAAGACGGAGAAACAACCACATACCTGAGACCAATCGGTGTAATACCAATGCGGAGGACACACATCAGGGTTGCAAGGTTGAGTGCTGTTCGGCCGAGAGTCAGGGTTGCACTCGATGTCCAGCGTCGCCCTGAAGGTCCCGCTGAGGAACACGACGCACACGACCTCTCGCGTGGTCGTTCCGTTCCCGCATTCCTTGGAACACTGGGGATGATTCAGAATGCTGAGCGGTTCCAAGTGGAAAGGGGGTATAGGGTGATTTTTATTTATATATCAATTTACTTATTCATTATATATAATGAATGGATAGTATATGGATGTTTAAACGAGCAAATACTTTTATAAAATGGTAGCAAATGAAATAGGAAAAAATAAAGAAAACTAGTCACCTAATGAAATATACAAATAACACACGAGTACAGATACTGAATGAAGTTCAAGAATAAAAATCAAGTGGTATGCAGCTAAGAAATTGAATGAAATCCACACAAAAACAAATTAGAAAGATGACGAACCAAATAAACAAACACATAAATCTACAAGCTAAAACAATAACGAAAACGACAATCAAGCAAATACAAGAACAACAACAAAAAGAAAAAGAAACAAATAACAAAAAAGAAGATAAACAAACAACCATCTCAACCCTCTCCTCCACCCTCCCCTTCCCCCTCCCTCCTCCCCTTACTTCTCCCCCTCCCCCTCCCCCTCTCCCTCCTCCCCTCCCTCCTTACCGGCGTCCAGGGCCCCGTGAACCAGGCGGCGGCGCAGGCGTCGGCGCGCGCGCGCAGGGCCTGCTCTCGGGCGGCCGCTGCGTCTCGTCGCACTCGCCCTCCACGGAGTTGACGCCCGGAGAGCACCACACGCGGCGGGTCTGGATGCCGTCCTCGCAGCCGCCCGTGCACTGTGGGGGGACGCGTGAGGAATGGGTGTGTGGATTTGGGCGCCCGTGCACTGTGGGGAACGCGTGAGGAATGGGTGTGTGGATTTGGGCGCCCGTGCACTGTGGGGGAACGCGTGAGGAATGGGTGTGTGGATTTGGGCGCCCGTGCACTGTGGGGGAACGCGTGAGGAATGGGTGTGTGGATTTTGGGCGCCCGTGCACTGTGGGGGGACGGGTGAGGAATGGGTGTGTGGGTTTGGGCGCCCGTGCACTGTGGGGGGACGGGTGAGGAATGGGTGTGTGGGTTTGGGCGCCCGTGCACTGTGGGGGGACGGGTGAGGAATGGGTGTGTGGGTTTGGGCGCCCGTGCACTGTGGGGGGACGGGGTGAGGAATGGGTGTGTGGGTTTGGGCGCCCGTGCACTGTGGGGGGACGGGTGAGGAATGGGTGTGTGGGTTTGGGCGCCCGTGCACTGTGGGGGGACGGGTGAGGAATGGGTATGTGGATTCGGGCTTTGGGTGAAGCGTCGGATTTTGGTGTGTGTGGATTTGGGTTTGGATGAAGTTTTGGTGTATGCGAATGGATGAATGGAAGCCGGTAGATGAATATGTATAGAGAGATACGTATGCAAACGAGCAGATACATACACAGGCTAACACTCAGACACACCTACACAAAAGTACATAGATTTATGCATATATACATATATGCCCATATCCTTTCAGCTTTGTCGATATGCACTCACTTACCCATTCATCCACCAACCTAACCTATCCAACCCACCCACCCACTCCCCCATCCACCAATCTAACACACCCAACCTATCCAAACACCCACCCACCCCATCCATCCACCCACTTACCCACTCACCCATCCTATCCACCCACTTACCCACTCACCTATCCACCCACCCTATTCAGCCACCCACCCATCCTATTCATCTACCCACTTAACCCACCATCCACCCACTTACCCACTCTATCCATCCACCCACTTACTCACCCACTTCCCATCCACCACTCCCCATCCACCCACTTACCGGATGTTTCGCAGCCATCCTATCCACCACTCACCCACTTACCCACTCACCCATCCACCCACTTACCAGCACTCACCCATTCCACCCACTCCCCACCACCCACCACCCACTTACCCACCCCCACCTATCCACCCACTTATCAATCCACCCACCCTATCCTCCACCCATCCACCACCCACCCACACCCCAATCCACCCACTCACCCACTCCCAAAACCCAACCCACCTACCCCACCCCAACCCACCTCCTCCGACCAATCCGTGTAGAACCAGGTGTGGTGGGCGCAGGTATGCCCGTGACACAGCTCCTGCTTGGGCGGCTTCTCCTGGACGTTGCACTG
>NW_020870322.1:215552-219515 GCF_003789085.1 Penaeus vannamei
ATTCCCGTTGATGATGTAACCTTGGTCCGTCCTTATGGCTGGTGGGAGAGAGGGGGAGAGGGAGGGAGGGGAGGGAGGGAGGGAGGGAGGGAGGAGGGAGGGAGGGAGGGAGGGAGGGAGGGAGGGAGGGAGGGAGGGAGGGAGGGAGGGAGGGAGGGAGGGGGGAGGAGGGGAGGGAGGAGAGAGAGAGGGAGGGAGGGAGGGAGGGAGGGAGGTGGGGGAGAGAGAGAGAGAGAGAGAGAGAGAGAGAGAGAGAGAGAGAGAGAGAGAGAGAGGAGAGAGATAGAGAGAGAGAGAGAGGGAGAGGAGAGGAGGAGAGGAGAGAGGAGAGAGGGAGGAGAGGGAGAGAAGAGGGAGAGATAGAGCGGGGAGAGAGGCAGACAAAAAGAGAGAGAGAGAGTGTGAGAGAGAGCAGACAAAGAGAGAGAGATATAGAGTGTGAGAGAGAGGTAGACAAAGAGAGAGAGACAAAGAGAGAGAGGGAATGAAAAAAAACTTGATTTATTTTATTGTTTCAATGGCTATCTGTCTCTTTATCTGTCTACCTGATTTTTATTGATTTCTTCATACATTTGTCTATGTATATGTCTTTGCAGTTCAACCTGTTTATTCATCTATTCATTTATTTGTTTATCTGTTTATTTACTTTTTTATTATTTACTTATATTTTTTTAGTTACTTGTTTATCTATTCACTTATTTGTTTATTTTCTTATCTATTTATCTATATATTTACTTATTTGTCTGTTTATTTATGCACATATACATATTAGTTATTTCATTTATCTACTTATTTATTTTTCTACTTACTCTCTATCTTTCTGTTTATTTATCTATTTGTTAATAATTATTTTTTCTATTAATTTGTTAATCTGCGTGTAATTTACATGTATTTTTTGTTCCGCTTACGAATATACATGGATTGATGATATTGATTTAACATACTATTACTGTTACTATTAAATATATTACTATTACTACTTCTATTTCTACTCTTCCTCTTACTTCTGCTACTCTCACTATATCTATTATTAATTATTACGAACAATGGCAAAGGCGAGGCTAATAACAGAGGCAATAATTATCAGTCACAATGACGATGGTAATGACAATGAAAATGACAGTGGTACTGACAGTGACTATGACATAGGCAATAAAAGTAATAAAGAATAAGGCAATACCAATTTAGATGACAATAATGATGACATTGACAAAATAAGTAGCAATAAGAATGATAAAGACAACGGCAATATTAATAGCAATAACAATGAAAATCACAGTGTCAATAACTATAAAAATAACAACAATAACAATAACAAATAACATTAAAATAACAATCCCATTAACAACAAAAATCACAACAACAAAATCAACAAGAACATCCATTCCCATCTACGACATTACCCCCACCCCCACCGTCCTCCCCTTCCCCCGCCCACGCCCAAGCCATGCCCACACCCTCCCACGAACCCCCCGCCCACGCCCACACCCTCCCCTTCCCTTCCCCCGCCCCCGCCCACCTACGCCCCGCCCACGCCCTACTCCGCCCACACCCTCCCCCCAGCCCCCGCCCACGCCCGCCCACACCCGAACTCACCCAGGAAATTCGACGACCGGGCCATCTCACTCACGGTCAGGTTGCACGCCCGCGCCGGCACCCTCGCGATGAGGTTGTAGCCCACGGGGAGCGACGGGCGGGTAAAGATGCCGGTCACACGCCTACATGGACTCGCTCTGCAGGACAGGCACTCATCCGCAGACACCCCGCCCACGGCCGCTGACGCCCATGTCACCACCTGCGGAGAAAGGGAGGGCGGGGTGAGAAGAGATGGGCGTGTGTGTGTGGAGATGGGGCGGTTTGGGAGGGTATGTTGGGGGGTTATGTTGGGGGTATGTTGGGGTTGTGTATGTGGTAGGTTGGGATTATATTGTTGGTATGTTGGGGCCATGTTGGTGGTATGTTGGGATTATGTTGCTGTGGTATGTTGTTAGTATGTTGTGTTATATTGTGTTATGATGTTGGTATGTTGCGTTATATTGTGTTAGGTTGTTCGTATGTTTTGATGTTCCTTTGCTTTATGTAAATATGTGGTGTGTAGAATTTGGTGTAGTATAGTGTGGTGTTTGCAATTTGTGCTATGATGTGCTATGTGGTGTTATTGATATGTCATGCTATGTTGTGTTATGTGGTGTTACTGATATGATGTGTTATGATGAGTTATCTGGTGTTTTTGATATGCTATGTTATATTCTAGTGTGTTACTGATATGCTGCTCTATGTGGTGCTATAAATACGTTATGCCACATCGTGGTATGTCACTAGTATGTTGTATTATCTTATGTCATCGATATAATAAGTTATACTGTTTCATGTCATTGCTGTTGTGTGTTATTGATATAGCGTGCCATATTTTGTTATGCGCCATCAGTGCTACTGCTGTTTTACTGAAATGTTATTTTGATATCTAAAATTGCAATACATCACAATTTCTCTCTCTCTCTCTTTCTCTCTCTCTCTCTCTCTCTCTCTCTCTCTCTCTCTCTCTCTCTCTCTCTCTCTCTTCTCTCTCTCTCTCTCTCTCTCTTCTCTCTCTCTCTCTCCTCTCTCTCTCTCTCTCCTCTCTCCCTCTTCTGTCTTATCTCATCCCTTTCTCATTCTCTTCTCTCCTCTCTCTCTCGTCTTTCTTCTCTCTCTCTCTCTCTTCTCTCTCATCTGCTCTCCTCTTCTTCCTCACCTCACCCATCTCCATCTCTTCTCTTCTTCCCTCTTCTTCCTCCTCACTCTCCCCCTTCCTCCGTCTCGTCTTCCCTCCGGCTCTCGCGGTTCTCTCTCTCACCTATTTGGCTGTCCCTACCATCGCTCCACTCCTCTCATTTTCTCCGTTTTTCTTTCCTTCCTCCTCTTTCTCTCCCTCCTCCAGTCTCTCAATTTCATCTATCGGTCCTCTCTCTCTCTATTCTCCGTCGCTGCTCTCCCTCCGTCTTCGTCCTCTGTCATCTCCTCCTACTTCGTCTCACCTCGTCCCGGCTCTCAACTGTCCTCAGCTCGCCTTCTCTTCATCATCTCTCTCAGTTCTCTCCTCCCTCTTCACTCATCTCTCCCTTTCCCTCTCATCTATCACTCCATCTCACCTCTCCTTCGCTCCTCCCATCTCATCTCCTCTATCTCTGTTCTGTCCTCCCCCTCTCCCCTCCTCTCTCTCTCTCTCCTCTTCCCTCGTCTCCGCTCTTCCTCCTCTCCTGACGTCAATATCCGGTCGCTCCTTCTTGCTCCTCCTCCCGCTGCTCTTCTCTCCGTCTGTCTCTGTTCCTCGCATCTCTGTACCTCTCTCATCCTCTCCGTCTCTCTCCTTCCTCTCCTCATCTCGTCTCTCTCTTCTCCCTCCTTCCTCTCGCTCTCTCGATCCTGTCCTTCCTCGCCAAGTCTCTCTCCGTCTTGCTCTTTCGTCTCTCTTCTCACTCTTGTGCACTGAGTTTTGCTAACTCTCGTGTTCTTAAAACGTATCTTATCATAAATCACTAATTAGAATACATTTATTTCTCTTAGAAGAGTTGAAGATAAAGGGAATTTCTGATAAAAAACGATCACTAACGTTGTTTCAAAATGTCCAGTAAAAAAGAAAAAAAGGCAGCTGATATACAAAACATGATTACACGAAGGAAAAAATAAATAATTTGACGGCTAATACATTTGTTAATGTAATCACTATATGCATCAATTGAATGTATACAATCAGTATAGAATTGTAATACAGTATAGGGACTGGATTATATGCAACAGAATAATTGTAGAAATGATCTACTCAGGGTCATTTCGATTTTTATCATGTCACAAGGTCATTTGATAGTTGGTCACATATCTGTCACATAAGGTCATGTCGTTGTTGTTTTTTCATGTAGCAAAATGCGAGGTCATGTCGTTTGTTTCATCGTCAAAGGGTAATTAGTCGTTTGTTTTCATTAT
>NW_020870322.1:219615-222115 GCF_003789085.1 Penaeus vannamei
TTCAAAATAAGCATTTCCTAAATCATTTTAAGTATTAAACATGACATATTTATATATGAAGACATGAGAATAAAAGCATGGGAAATGTATGAGAGCAATAAGGGTCAGATTAGTGTATTCTACGGTCACTTTGTCAAATCTCATTTCGTTCAGGGCGCAGGGCACTCTGGAATCCTGCGAAATAAACAACACATGGCTTTTGCGGTCTGCGAGGGAGCAGATCACTAGATTCCCTCTCCCTCTCTCTCCTCCCTCTCCCTCTCCCTTTCCCTCTTTCTCCTCCCTCCCTCTCTCTCTCCCTCTCTCCCTCCTGCTCTTCTCCCTCCCTCCCTCCCTTTCATTCTTTCTCCAAATTATGAAGTAGTTATTGAAATAACAGAATTTTCCAAGAACCAAAAATATAAGATTTTTTACTGAAGTTCATTTGTTAATTTTCATATGCATTTTAAATATTTTCTTTAATTTTTCCTCACAGTTGCTAACAATTGCCTGTCAGGTATGTTGATATAAGAGTTTTCATAATGATTGATCTTCAAAGACAATTTTTTCCTCCCTAGGTCATGAATAATGTCAGAAGTGCAGTGTCCTGACCTCGGCATGATTGCACGGCAGAACTGTCCAGACCAGGGATGTTTCCGAGGTTTCTCTCCAGCATCATCTCCTGGCGCTCTGTGGCGATCTTGGCATTCATCGCATGTTTGTCACAGGTATGCTGTTTGATGGGAATTCATAGTAAGTGGTAACTATATGGGTTATATATGATGAGTGTGTGAATGGTGGTGATTGTTTACCAATTATTAAGGGTCTGATAAGTGTTTAGTAAGAAGTGTATGTATAAAGAGTGTACAGTAAATGGTATATCTATATTGAGTGTGAAGAATGTATGATAAAATAAGTACATGGTAGGGGTCAATGTATAATTAGTGGTGAAAGTATCATAATTCCCCCCATATACCTTATTCCTTGACTCCACAGGTAACCAACCTCATCCTAACATGGCAGCTACGACAGCGACACCAGGCAGCAGCAGATCTTGCAGTGGGTGGAGGAGTGAGTGGGTTTGGAATGAGGTCTGCTGTCAAGAGTCATCACATGCTATCTAGGAGGCGTGACCACCATCTAGGGCAGAAGGTAATATAATTTCTGAGACACACCAAGGCTTAGTTCTTTAGGGGGACGGGGGTGAGCACATCATAATCGTGAAGTCTATGTGGGGTTTATTAGGTTGGATTTTAGGATGTAAATGTGTGGATATTTATTAAAAAAAAAACTGGTAACTTATGTGACAGAACTGTCATTGGGTGTTGTAAATGCTTATTATGTATATTTAATATCCTTTTGTTGATGGTCTGCTTGAATGGTTTGTAAGTGTTTTTATATATTTTTTGTTGATGTAAATTCCATCAAATTTGTTTCCTTATTCCTGACAGAGTCTTCTATCTCAAATTATTTTATTCCTATTCCTTTAAAGCACTGGTTTTCTAACTATTTAGGAAGACAGCATACTAAGAAATAGATAGGTATATAGATAGATAAACTTAATATATTTATGGCACATTTCCCCTTTTTCATAGCTGGGTAGATGGATGGATGATGGATGGATGGATGGATGGATGATGGGATGGATGGATGGATGGATGGATGGAGATGGATGGATGATTAGATGGATGAGATGACAGACAGCAGACAGACAGACAGACAACAGAAGGACAGACACAACAGACAGACAGACAGACAGACAGACAGACAGACAGACAGACAGACAGACAGACATATAGATAGATAGATAGATAGATAGATAGATAGATAGATAGATAGATAGATAGATTATATATATATCATAAAAATAAATATAAATATATATAATATATAAATATATAAAATATATAAAATAAATATATATAAATATATAAATATATAATATATAATATATATATATTTATATATATATATAAATAATATATATAAATATATATATTATATAATATATATGTGTGTTGTTGTGTATATGATATATATATATGTATATAAAATATATTAAGTAAATATGAATATACATAAAATAAATATATATGAATACATATCTTATGTATATCATCTATGTATTAAAGATTATACATATGATATATATTATATATGATGATATATATATATGAATATGATTATATATTATATTATAATATGATAATGATTATTTTATATGTTTAATTATATGATGCATAAAAAATATATAAACTAATTATTATATATATATATATTAATAGATATGTATATATATGATTATATAATATATAATATATATTACATATCATACAAAAATATATTAATATTTAATAATAAAGTAATATATATATAATATATATATATTTAATATAATATAATGTATATATATATATATATATTATATATTAATATATATATACCATATATATATATATATAATATATATATATACTTTATATAATATATATATATATATATATATAATCATATATATATA
>NW_020870322.1:229615-247115 GCF_003789085.1 Penaeus vannamei
AGTCAGGTGAGTTCTTTAGCTGTTGCCCATATGAGAAACATTCTTTGGTTGTTATTTGGAGATTATTTGACGACTTTAAAAAATATATAAACTGTATTGTATGCAAATAAATGAAGTTAAAGAAACCTCATTGAAAATGATATGTGAAGTATTGGTTGTTGGTAGTACTGCCTGTTGATATTTAAAATTGAAAGGAAACTAGAAAGGATGTGACTGGATATACATTAACCCAGTGATTTAGAAGCATGGAGTAAGAAGAGGCTTTGCACAAGGTTGCTGCTTGATGGTCACACTCTTTGGAAAACCTTTAGCAAGCAGTCTCTTTTGAAACCTTTTTAAGTGATAGAATACCTGATAAATCTAGAGACGCTTTTAATGTTTTGAGATGAAGGGAAGGAGGATTGGCTTACATTTGTGAGTCAGATTCGTGTTGAAGTGAAACTTTTAAGTTGAGGTTCTGGCGGTATAGAGACCTAAAGAATATTTGATGGAGCTGGGGAAGCTTGTAGAACATACATTCCATTGTTTGTGTAAAGCACTTGAGTGTTCATAACATTTTATGATTTTAGACTATTGCCTAATAAGGTGTTGCCATATAGTACTTTTTTCTGCACATGAAGATCGCATGACTGTATTATAGAGGCAGCAACAAGGGCAGAGAAATTATCAAAACACTCATAATGTTTATTGGTACATAAGTAGCTGCAAAATTTTCTCAGTGGCTATATGGTGTTTGACCCGATAATGCTAGGTAAAATTTTTTGTGGTCTGACAAAGGCAGGTGTCTATTAGTTTGTGCTGCTCTGCGTCTGGGCAGCTGTCTAGTTTGTGGTTGGACGTATGAGACATCCTGGTTATTGGGACATGAAATCATGATGTGATGAGTCATCACCCAGTGTCTGGTAATATTTGCTATGATGCAATTGGACTTTAGTTATCATGAGTGGTTTCTGTTCAATTAACACATTTTCTAGTTGGTTTCAAAGCTAAAATCATGTTGTTTATTTGTTTGGGTATTGATCTGATGGCAGATAATGTAAAGGCCAAATTATTATTTGTTATTAACTCATGACATCAGGAGACACTGGGAGACATTGTGTTACATCATCCTACAGATGATGTCTTTGTGTTATGTATGGTTGAGAGTTTTGCGTGCTATGCATTGTTTTGTGCACTTGTTTGGTCCTGACTGCACTCACTGAGATAAAATAACCCCTCAAGAGTAGGTTGAAAGCTACAATTTAGCCTCATTACCTAAAAGATTCTAAGTGTAACAGCCAAAGGCATTGAGGGTTACTATATTTCCCACACAACATTTTTCTTTCGAGCAATTTACTCTGCTTGCACCCCAATGCTTTGTCAGGTATGGCATTGGACTCTTGGCATTATTGGGTTAATCATGCTAAGTGGGATGGTGTCAAGTAGTTCTGAGTTACTTTATAAAATAAATAAATGGTAGATTTGAATGAACAAGTGAGAGGTATAGTTGTCAATGAAGTTTGGCTGTAGTGTCCTTTCTTTCAGTGTGGGTTTTGGGTAAGTAGATCCAGTATGAATATGTAATATGGTTATTAAGGATTGAATAATCAGGCTTGGAATAGTGTTTGCTATTGTTCTTTAGGTATCAATAAGTTTCTCTAAACATATATTTTAACTGGATGTTTTGATTAATTTTATAAGGTATAAGTATTTAACTCTTCATTAAAACCATTTGATTGCTTTTTTCGTACTATTGAAGTAGTGATTTATTAGCCACTTGTTTTGGAACTTGTTTTGGAAATGGCTCAGGATCTAATGTAATTTGTGTTATAAATGGGTCAGTAACCTGTTGTTTCTCATATCTCACATGGGTAGGTGTGTGAACTGCATGTGGCTGGGTATCGCTTTGTGGTGCTGGACTCTGCGTTTGTCGTACACGAAGGTTTCAAGACTTCGAGCGGCTTTCACAGTTCAAAGGACATGGAGCAAGAAAAGAACCGCATCCTCTTCAGACAGTTCAAAGGAGAGCTGAAGGAAAAATATCCAGAGTCCTCCAGAAGATGTTATTAGCACAGCAGTGTTACAAGACATTGTATATTGGCATTAGCAAACTTTGGGTCTGTGTGGTGTTGGGAGCCTTTGAAGGTCATTCTTACAAACCAAAGAGCATCTCTGTGTACTCCTTTACACTTGTGTAATCTGTGGTTGTTTTTGGAAATTGTCTTCATGGGAAGGATGGAATATGTAAGTATATTTTTGGTGGTAAAAAATGTATAGTGAAAAAAAGAAAAAGAAAAAAAAAGAGAAAGAAGCAAGTACATTATAAACAAAAAGACAAAGTAAGCATGTATTGTATAAATTACCTAAGGTGCTGCGACAGTGTTTTCTGCATGTAAAAAAGACTGAATAAGTCAGTTATGACATGCTTAGTGTAAGACAAGAAGAATTATAAGAGTACTGAATAGCTCTACCTGAATCTTGTAACTGATCTGAATATTTGGTTCAGAGAACAAATTAAAGGGAGAGTATATGATGTTTTCTTTTTTCTTTAAGGTAAATGCAAAGACTCAAAAAAAAGAAAGAAAGAAAAGAAAAAAAAAAAACACAAATTCTGTTGTACAGATAACTGTGAGTCATGTGAAGCTAGTTTTTTAGGCTTAATTTGAACTGTGAGTCATGTTTTATGATATACATATTTATCATGAATGGAGTTTCATCTGCATCCTATGCACAGAGAGAGCCCAGCAGATGTTAACTGAGAATGTTTGTTAGAAACCAAATTGTCTGTGTCCTGAGTTATGTAGCTTTCTTTTGTGGAAGTGCAGGGAAAGACAGTTGTTTTAGAACTTTTTTTCTTTTTGGCTAATTTTCGTTCATAAAACAAATGATATGAGGGTATATTGACTATCTTGAGATAATTAGTGTTAGGTAAGTTTCAAAGTTTGTCTTTAAGAAATTGTAAATAATTTTGATAATACTCATTTTACGGTGTATATTCATATACTGAAGAGAAATTTGTGCTCTATGTTAAGTACTTGATTATGTGCAGGTGTCAAGTAAGACGGCATTTGTGAGTATAGTATTTTTGAGTCAATGTAAGGCACTATCTTAAGTCTATCAAAAAAAAAAAGAAAGAAAAAAAAAGATAACCAAAATAAGGTTTATGGTTTCATTTTTAGTCTTGGTCATTATATATTTTTAATGAAACATCTTGGTCTCTGTTTGTAACCTAGTGCTGCCAGGATACACGCTATACCCATTGTGAGGTATGTTTATTAAATGCCTTTACACTTTGATGGCTCCACAAGTACTAAGTTACCAAGGATTCATTTACTAATACTATCTATCTCGCCTGTTTGCCTTTTTCCTTGATATTAAGAAATATTCTTAGTTATCTTATATTGCTATTAATAATGTTAATAATATAATGTTTATGGTGTCTATAATAATATCTACATCGATATTGTTGCAATTAGTAAGAAAAAAAAAAAAAAGGTGAAAGCAGGTGAGCCCATAAAGTCTATTAATTGATTCTTTGGTGGCTAAGGATTTATGGATCCATCTAAATGTAGTGTTCACTAAAGGGAATACTACATTTTCTCGTCAGCATTGGGTTAATACTGACAATACAGTGATTTTAACATTATCATGAAGCATTGTTGTCCTTAATAATTCTTTGAATTCTCATCTTGAAATGTTTGATAATTTGAGAAATAAAAGAAACAAAAACTGAATCTAAAGTCAGAATTCTTTAAAGACCAAATTAGTTGATATTTGTTGTGTTCTTGTCACAAATGGTGATTAATTTAGTTATTTTATTTTGGACAATACTCTCTTAATTGCACAATTTACATTTATTTTTTGTAGATACCTATTTGTGTGTAAAATCTACTTTTTGCTAATGTATTTGCATTTATATATTTTTTTACGGTCAGTCATTTGCAACATAACTTGAGGGATGAGTATGTATAGTTGGTAGTATACAGTGTTAAAAGTTCATTATCCTCTTATTACAGAATAAGCATATGGCAGCATTTAGAGTACCAGATACAACCAAAGACTTTCATAGTGTATCCTTCATTTATTTTTCTTTGTTTACATTGTCTATTAACAGAAAATAAGAACTTAGCATGCCTTGCTATATCCATTATTGATCTTTTTTTTGACTAGTTTTCATAATGCAGTTGGTAGGTATAATATCTACGTCTGCACAGCAAATATAATAGGAGTACTTCATTGATGATTAAGATAATATAATTGCATATCTACATAGGCAGGTTGAAGATATTCATGGAACTGGGTTCTTAATGGAAATCTTTTGTTCATTAATTTATTTTTTATGTATACCATTGCTATGGTTATATCATTTTTAAAAGTTTCATTTCTTTTGAAGTATATTTTTAAGAAGAGCTAATGTTTCAGGGTAATTTGGTGAGTTAGCTCAAAAATAACTTTACTGTTTACATATTATTCTGTACATTATGTTAGCTTTTTCATAAAGGAGTCAGATGGTATTTTTAACGTTGTTTGCACAGCTCTCTTTGTAAAACAGCTGTACAGAAATATGAATATATGTTTTGAATTATTATAAATCTGATTTTATGAATTGACTAATACCCACCTACACTATGGCAGTGTCTGATGCTACAGAGGTCAGTAAATTAACTGCATTAGGTCAAGAATCCCATTGGATGCAGAAATGACAGTAGGAACTTTAACGCTACACTAGTTGGGTACAGTGCAGCTTTACATACATATATACAGTATGTGTATATGTGTATGTGTGTGTGTGTGTGTGTGTGTGTGTGTGTGTGTGTGTGTGTGTGTGTGTGTGTGTGTGTGTGTGTGTGTGTGTGTGTGTGTGTGTGTGTGTGTGTGTGTGTGTGTGTGTGTGTGTGTGTGTGTGTGTGTGTGTGTGTGTGTGTGTGTGTGTGTGTGTGTGTGTGTGTGTGTGTGTGTGTGTGTGTGTGTGTGTGTGTGTGTGTGTGTGTGTGTATGTGTATGTGTATGTGTATGTGTGTGTGTGTGTGTGTGTGTGTGTGTGTGTGTGTGTGTGTTGTGTGTGTGGTTGTGTGTCTTGTCTATACTTATCCATCATAAAACACCTTATGTCATACCTCCCATACAAACTACTGTCCCGTGCACAGCTATTCGCATCTTTCTTCGCTGGATCACAGTGATTTCAGTCTATTTCTCCCTATCCCATCCCATTGACTTTGTTGCCTTTGAAACTCTAATTTCCCAACTACAACCACCTTTCCTCGTAGTTGGTGATTTCAACTGCCGCCACACTCTGTGGGGTGATTCTACCACCAACTCTCGAGGCTGATCTCTAGAACGCTTTCTCTTCACAAATAACCTAATTATTCTTAATTCAGATCGCCCCCCAACTTTGACATGCGCACGCAATCCTTTTCATGCCTTGACCTCTATGCTCCCCTACTCTACATTTAGATTTCCATTTGTCAGTTCTAGACGACTTCCCCTATAGTGACCACTTCCCAGTACAACTTTCTCCTTCATATGTACCACTCCCTAATCCCCTACGCTGGTGCTTTGATAGAGCTGACTGGCATACTTTCACTTCACTCTCTACTATACCTATCCCTCCATCCCCCTTACCGTCCATTTCAGATATGCTACAATGTTTTCAACCACGATCCTAAGAGCTGCTTATACAGCCATTCCTCAAACTTCAAGACCTTATACCTCTCAATGTGTTCCATGGTGGAATTCTGATTGCATCAAAGCGCTTCGCTTAAAACGAGCAGCCTGGAACGGCTATCGCTACAAACGAGGCACCCCTCACCAGCTACAAGCCCTTATTTCCTTTAAAAGGGCATCTGCCCATCTTCGCCGTACAATTAGAAACAGCAAAACAAATAGCTGGCAAAATTATGTTTCATCAATTACATCTTCTACATCTATTTCAGCTGTTTGGCGACGGATCCAAAAATTATCAGGCAAACACCCCCCATGCTCCACCCGTCCTCCATATTCGAGATATTCTCATCTCTGAGCCTGTCGAAGTAGCTAATGAACTGGGCAACTATTTCAGCCAGGTCAGTAATGGCTCTCACCTTTCTCCACACTTTCCTTCCATTAAAGCCATCAAAGAACGCATCCCTATTACCTTCACCCTATCCTCTGATGAGTCTATAATGCTGCTTTTTCTTCTGAACTCAACGCTGCATTACTATCGTATGCTCCGGCACCTCCCATTTCCTTCTCTATCCTTTCTTTTAACTATTTTCAACCACATATGGACGTCAGGAAATTTTCCTTCTCATTGGCGAGATGCTCTTATCCTACCTTTTTTAAAACCCAATAAATCAGGTACCCTACCCCAAGATTACCGCCCCATGGCTCTAACTAGCTGCTTGTGCAAACTACGAGAACGAATGGCTAACTTCCGCTTAATGTGTTGAATCTCATAATCTCCTTTCTCCTTCCCAGTTTGGTTTCCGACGTGCCCGAAGTACAGACCCACTTGCCCATTTCGAGACATATATTACATCGGCATTTGCACGCCATGAATCCGTATTAGCCATATTCTTTGATCTAGAAAAAGCATATGACACCACATGGCGATACCAGATCCTCCAACAATTGTCCTCCTTAGGTTTACGTGGAAACATGGGCGTTTTCATCATATCCTTCCTTTCTAAACGTACCTTCCAGGTCAAAATTGCCTCTTCCACGTCATCATCCATTCCTCAATTCGAAGGCGTCCCACAAGGAAGTGTGCTTAGTACCACTTTATTCCTTCTTGCTGTAAATGACATAGCTTCAGTCCTACCACCAGGAGCCCGGGCATCACTATATGTTGATGACTTAACCATCTATGCATCTGGCGCATCCATACCAGATCTCTGTCAATTCCTTCAGTCTGCAATAACATTAACTTCTTGGGCCACCAACCATGGCTTTCGCTTCTCTACCTCTAAATCTTTCCCTATCCATTTCTCTCGCTCACGTACGGTCCCCAAACCCCCACTCTTCTTATATAACGCTCCACTCCAATACCGTTCTTCTGGCAAATTCCTAGGCGTTATATTTGATTCCAAATTGTCCTGGCGAGACCATATCTTGTACATCAAAGAAAAAGCTCAACGTCGCCTCCGAATCTTACAAACTCTTTCACATATCTCCTGGGGCTCTCAGATCGCAAAACTCTCCTCCATCTTCATGTTACCTTGATTCTCTCCACTCTAGATTATGGATGCCATATCTACTCCTCTGCCTCAATCTCTCTTCTTGCTCACCTTGATACAATCCACCACAGCGGTCTCCGCTTACCCCTAGGCGCCTTCCGCTCTTCTCCAGTTGAGAGCCTATATACTGAATCTGGCATGCCGTCCCTCTCTCGACGTCGAGCACTTCTCTCTCTTCGATGCTATGCTCGATTTCACCAATTTTCCCTTACCAAAGTAACTATTCCACAATCCTTGCTTCATACCTTTACCTCTTCTCCACGTTTACCAACTCCTCTCTCCGTACGCATGGATACCCTCCTCTCCCATTCCCCCTTTTCCTCACCTCCGACCTCTCCCACTTTCTGTCCATTCCATTCCTCCATGGCTTATACCTAACCCCTGTATTTGCTCCTCAGTTTTCCCTGACTCACCAAAATCAAATATTCCCCCCTCTATCCTTCTCACTCATTTCCTTGACCATGTCTCCATTCATTCCTCCAGCATTCATGTTTACACTGACGGTTCCAAATCCACCTCAGGAGCTGGATTCGCAGTAACATTCCCAAACTGCACTTTCAAATACACCCTCCCTCCTGAATCTAGTGTCCTTACTACAGAACTGTATGCACTCCTTTTTGCCTTAAGACGCATATACTCAGCCCCCTCTTCCTCTTATACTATTTTTACTGACTCTTTAACCCTCATAAAGTCTATACACTCGACCAATCGCCTTGTCTGTAAGATCCAGAACTGGTTGTTCTATCTATCCACACGTCATAAATCTGTCAGATTTTGCTGGGTACCCAGCCATGTTGGAATCCCAGGCAATGAACAGGCAGATACTCTTGCACGCTATACCGCAATGTCCACATCACCTCAACTACGCTTCTTACATATTCCAGCTACGGATTATAACCCCCACTTTAAAACCTTCTTGTATTCTCGATGGCAATCTTTTTGGTCAAACCTCCACAACAATAAATTACATTCAGTAAAACCTTCAATCTCCTCTTGGTCAGCTCCATTTCACAAAAACAGACCCTGGGAGACGGCCCTCGCACGCTTATGTATTGGTCACACTCGCCTATCTAATGTCACGCTCAGACCCGCCCCCATGTCCTCTAGGTAACGTCCCTCTTTCAGTTCCACACATTCTCTTGTCCTGTCCACGGTTTAATACAGCACGTACCTCTTCTTTTCCACACCTATCCTCCCTTCACCGACCTCCCAACATATCAGACATCCTTACAGAATCCCACAACTTCTGCCTTGACGACCTGTTCTCCTTCCTCAGACGCATAAATATCCTTCACTTGATCTAACTCCCTTACCTAAACCACCATAACCTTTCCCCCATCTTCAACCTTTCAACACTACTCTAGATAGTTGACACATAGCAACTATCACCTGACATCCCCCTTTACTATACCTTCCTATGGTGCTATATGACCTTAGATGTCTAGCACATTTATTTTAACCATTAACCATTAACCATCACCCTACCACCTCTACCCCTATCTCCCAATTAAACCTATGTCCATCCTAAATCCAGATACTTCAATATTAACAACCCCCCGTATACCTACTCCTCAGTCCCCCACACACCGCATTAGACAAACGCCCTACCACATCTTCACCTACTTCATACACACTCTCAACTATATTTTCATATCCTCAAAAACCTACCCACTCTTCACCCTCTCATAACAGATCCTCCATTTCCCAAACTTCCCTACCCAACTCCCCTCCAGAAACCCTTGAAGACATTAGCAACTTTCTATATAAGACACGAGTAGAGCAGCAGCCAAGAGAGGTTTGGTCAAACGAACTTGGTATCAGTTACAGAGTACAGGATCATGTAGAGAATGATCGGGCATATGAATAACTGGACATCTGCCGGGGATCCCTGCTGCGTTTGACTCCTGGGGACCCCCAAAAGGGGCAAAAAATCAGCTGGATCAAACATTGGTACCACCTGAAAAAGTTTATATACTTCAACACTTCTGAGACAGTTTAGAATGGACAATACCAGACAAATTACTTGCTGTATTATGCCCGCCAGACACGCCCAAAAGTGACCCACCCTCTCTGCTCTGGCAAAATTGATGTAGGTGAAACGTGAAAGGTACTAAATGAAACTACTTTTGAATGAAAGGTAACATTCCACCAAGTACAAAGTAACCCTTGCCAGACATATTACCTGCTGCATTATGCCCACCAGACCCGCCCAAAAGTTGACCCATGCAGTGTTCTGGCATACTCGATGTAGATAAAACATGAAAGGTACTGAATGAAACTACTACCGAATGAAAGGTAACAGTCTACTAAGTACAAAGTTAACCACTGCTAAACATACTACCAGCTGCATTAGGCCCGCCAGACACCCAAAGGGGCTTAAAAATTTTGGCTGGATCAAACATTATTGGTACCTCTTGAAACAAAGTTAATATACTCTGACACATATCAGAGAGTACAGAATGGTTAATACCAGACAAATTTCCCACTGTATTATGCAAAAGTGACCCTCCCCTTGAAAAGTTTTTTAACTCTTTAGAGTATATTTGGCAGTCTTAAGTGAGTTCCAGCATGGAATTACTGTTCTTGACTCACGATGGTCTAGTGAACAGTCTGAGACCAATTTGAAAGATGTACTCAAATAGTGAATTAACAATCACCTTACCAGGGACGGGGTCAATTAGTACATTTTGCTTTCTTCAGTGGGTTAATACATGAAATGGATACTTAAGAAATGGATACTTAATCTTGATTTAGGATGACCTAAGGAATACAATGCCATATGTTTCATGGATGTACTCAAATTGTGAATTAAAAATGCTAATTAGCGTTAATTAGGTCGTTCTTAAGTGACCTAATACACAAATTGAAAACAAGAATTAGGGATTCTGGCCCACTCATACTGAGACCATTTTAAGACAATTTGAAAGATGTATTCAAATTGTCAATTAAGAGTCACATTTAGGGTTATTTTTTGGGCCCCCCTGGTTGCTGTGCAGAATAGCGGAACTTAAGAATTGTCTTTTTGAGGTCTCCTATCATAGATACATACTTTCCAGGCCTCAAACCTTATGTACTCGAAATGTGAAACAATTGTCTCTGGGCTTCCGGACTACCACCCTTCATTATAACAGGCGATTTAAACTGCCGTCACACTCTCTGGGGTTATACCGCCACAACCTCTCGTGCTAGATCCCTAGATTATTTCCTTTCCTGAACCGACCTCATTATCTTAACTCTGACCGCCCCACACATTTTGACATGCGTACTCGATCATTTTCATGCCTGGACCTCTTAGGCTGTCATCTCATTTTTTTTTCCAAACCCAGGACGGCCCGGCTTTGGGAAAGACGTCACAGATTGCTGATTGGCCAGCGGGTATGCCAATGCCAGGCGAAAAAGGTGCGGTGAAACTGTCCGACACATCAATCTAGACACGGCAACGTGGGAATCACATCCAGCATGTGTATAAATTCTAACCTCTCTCTCTCTCTTTCTTTTTCTCCCTCTCTCTCACACACACTCTTTCTCGCTCGCTCTTTCTTCCTGTTCCTTTCTCTCTCTCTTTCCATTTTCATTTCCATAAACATGACTGCACAACCCCCCTCTGTTTTCGTTTCTCTCTTTCATTCACTCTCTCTCTCGGAAATAAATATGACTACATAACCCCTATACGAAACTGGTTAAACATTCAACCAGAATGTCAATATGACATAGGCATATCCATTCATACATTCATAAAGGGTGACTATCCTCATTGGTTTATGCCCCTACAAATAATTGGTATCAAAACCAGACACGTCAACTCTGCATATCAAGACGTTATACGAGGAAACACTAACTGGATTAACCTGCCACAAAATATTAGAAACCTCTCCAGTCTACTTACTTTCAAAAGGAAGTTGAAGGAGCATCTTTTGAATTGTCGATGACATCAAATAATTAAATGTAAAGCCAAACCATGAACCTCTATTCCTAATGATGTGGCCGATTCATTTGATCAGTTATTTTGTATTATTGTTCAATGCCACTGCATATGAACAAAGAAAAAATTGCAAATAATGGAATTAAGTGTTTTGACTCTGACTCCCTCCCTTTCTCTCTCTCTCTACCCCTGTCTCTCTTTCCCTCTCTCTCTACCCCTGTCTCTCTCTCTCTCCCTCTCTACCTCTCATTTGAACAGTACCCGAATGCTTTCATATGATAAATACTCGATTTTTAAAGACCTACAGTCAAACTAATATTCACGGATAATCTAAAATATAATTCCTTTGAGTTTTACTTTATATAGGGTATATACAACATAAAAACTTTTTGTTTTCATGAAAGTAATAAGCTTTATATACAGGATGCGGTGTATAAACGGATTCTTTTCGGGACGCAGTGTTTACGACTGGAAATGGTGCAAATTTACGTTTTTATTCTGTTTGAGATTGTAAATTGTTTTTTTTTTTAAAGTATTATTTCAGAGATATGGAAGTTGTAAGAGTACAGCACCGGTTGCCTGTTTAGCGATTTATTTCCTGCATTAATGCTCAGTGAAGGGCCATATTTGGCCCCGGTGGAAGAAACACTGCCACGCAAGCGCAGAAGCAAGGGGGCCGAGCTCGTCCTGCAGGTGATGGGCTCCGCTCCGCCTCTATAAACGATGACGTCATGAGCTCGTAATGTCCGGCACCAAACCCTGGACATCCCGGGTTAAATCACAAAGGAGATGGAAAAGAGGGTTTTTCAAGAAGTAACTACCTCACCGAGTACTGGAACATCACAACTTGCCGCAGTACCTTCTCATCTTATTTCATATCTTTTAGTATGTCTAGCCTAAATGAGCATATATATATATATATATATATATATATATATATATAATATATATATATAATATATATATATATATATGGAATTCATGGTGAACACATTGCAACAGGAACAACGAAGGGAAGGGCAAGAAAACACGAATGTGCCGAAGGCCTTTTCGCTGTTGCTTCGTCAGGGTATATACTACAAGAGGTACATAGAGGAGTATATATATAAATACTGGTTGGTCAGGTCACGTCGGTAACCAGGTGAGCGACGACCTTGGCTAGTTCGTGGCTCCCCGTAGCGGTGTTGATGTTGTTAGTTGTATGGATGAACGCCGCTTCTACCATCTTCCTTTGTCGTGGGCCCAGGCCTTGTTTTATGATGGAGACCTGGGACCACTTCGGGAGGTGACCGTCGGTGTCTGCATGAACAACGAAGGCGCTTCTCGTGTCATGGCGTCGGAGAGCGCTGCGGTGTTGGTTGATTCGTTGTTCGTGCAGTCTCGCCTATGTATACCTTATCACAGCCCTCACAAGGTATGCTGTACACCTGGCTGAGGGGTCTGTTGTGGGTTGACCTCTTCTCTCTCACGATGTCTCCGATCTTCTTGCCTGAAGACGTAGCTATCTTGAGAGTACGGCCCACCAGGGCCTGCAGGTGCTCAGTCAATTCCGAGTGGGGGATGATTATCCTCTGAGTTCTACTTTGTGTGTCCTCACCTCTCGGCCTGCTCATGATCTCGGCCTTGCGTCGGAGGTAGGTGAGCATGGAGCGGGGTTAGTGGAGGTGTTGGAAAGTGTTGCAGACGTATTTCATCTCATCCTCCAAGAACTCAGGGCTGCATATTCTGAGGGCTCGGAGGAAGAAACCAATGACCACGCCTTCTTTGGTTCTCTTACTATGGGCAGAAAAATAGTGAATAAAATCATCTTTATTAGTGGGTTTTCTGTATACTGAAAATAACGGTCCATTTGGTCTCCTGTGGATCATGGTGTCCAGGAAAGGGAGCTGTTCATCCCTCTCTTCTGGGGTTGAACGGTATGGATGGGTGTACTTCATTGAGTCTGTGGAGATCTGGCAGGTTGGTCCTGGTTGGTACTACAGCGAGGATATCGTCCACGTAGCGTAGCCAGACCACGTTCCTTCCCACGATGTTACGGTAATGGTCGGTCTCAAAGGTTTCCATGAACAGCTGGGCAAGGACTGCTGAAAGTGGTGAACCCATCGCAAGTCCCTGGATCTCTTCGTACTCGCGTCCTCTGAATTCGAACGGGCCAAACTCCACGCAGAGACGGATGAGTTCGATGTAATCGTTTTACTGCAGTGGTAGTTCGTCCTCGTCCATTCTTCTCAATGCTCGTTGTGCAGCTTTGATGGCCCCGTCGATAGGCACGTTCGTAAATAGCGACTTGACATCGAAGGGGGTGGAGGGGTGGAGTGGGAGGAGTGGGAGGGAGGATGGGAGGGGGCTGGGGAGGAGAAAAATGGTGCTATTTTAGAATATGGAAGAGGTAGATGTCAAGAGAGGACCGTTATTCTGGGGTATGGAAATGCTAGTAGGGCGCGGAGGAAAGTGGTAGATTGTAGACTTGCAACTAGTTATTCCGATAGATACATGTTGATGAGAGCGTTATGAGGTGGGTATATTACGTCGTTCAATACAAATGAAAAGAGCGGTTTTGACAGACAGAATGCACAGAGAAAATTGTGTATATATATGTGCACGTGCGTATATACATAGGCTACATACACACAACACACACACAATCATACACATACGCGCAACACAAACAAACACACGCATTCATGCCGACCTTCTCGAGTCACAGCAACACCAAGTCGCAGGGTTACCAATCCTATCTCACAACACACTTGGCGTTTAAGAATACCCAAAAAATATGTCCCCCAACCGTGGTGTGGGACAGCCCCACATTTGTGCGTTTTGATGTGGGATTGATTATAACTTTCAACTGTCTATTTTTCCCTTCCACCTAACCTAACCAATGTCCAAATCTTTCAAAGGTCCAAAAATAAGAACAATCAACTGTCTAATTTTCCCCTCCACCTAACCTAACCTAACTTTACCAATGGCCAAATTTTTCAAAGGTCTAAAAATTAAATCTTTCAACTGTCTGATTTTCCCCTCCACCTAACCTAACCAATGTCCAAATTTTTCAAAGGTCAAAGAATCAATACTGTCAAATGTCTGATATTTCCCTCCTCCTTACCTAACCTAACCAATGTCTTAACTTTTCAAACGTCTAAAAATTAAAACTTTCAACTGTCTGATTTTTCCCTTCACCTAACCTAACCTTACCAATGCCCAAATTGGTAATTTTCTATATTACGTCCGTATAACCGATATCGACGATTTGGGTATCGTTGGATTCCTCTCACTCTCCACATTGCAAATATATAGTTTTTAATGCGCGGAAACTTCCCGTTAGCGACAAACTTGGCCCCGATAGCAGGGGAGGGCATGAAAGGTTCCAGGGAAAATGCGGGGTTAAATAACACTAATAATATAACGCACTGTGAAAATATCCATGGTTATTCACATAATTTTCCATTTCAGGGGGTTGCGCCCCCTGCGACCCCCCTGGGCGGGGGGCTGCCGCCCCCCAACCCCCGTCGAGGAAACATAACCACCACGTATTCCCGGCAGGCTAGAGCGTTACACAATCGTCGTCGATGTCAGAGCGGCGGGCGTAATATTACAATTACCTCGTAAGATTCACACTGAATTAGCATTTTAACCTTGGCATAGTCAGCACTGTGTATAGAGACGATTGTAGTATAATCAGGATGAACAGGTTGGCCCGCCCTCGTCGGCGGGTTTTGCGCCTTTCTCGATGTTACACCGATGGCCTCATGGTCGAGTTTCCCGTCCTCTGGAATAACGACATCCGTATTCCTAACCGAAATAACCGTCGCGTTCAGAAGTCAGTCATAGCCGCCGCGATGGCCGAGTGTGGAGGGTGCTGGTATTCGGAGACGGTTTTTCTGCGCAAAATTGCAACTAGCCAGGAAAAAATGCTAGAGATGTGCTTCCGCCGCAGCCTCTTCCGTCGGGAGAAAGCCTGCGGTAGGTGCGGGCAGCCAGCACGCCTGGACCTCCTTCACATTCTGCGGCAAAGGAGCACCCTCCCTACTAATTAGCGGCATTAATCAATCAGGTTAGTACCTTAAAAATCCTAGGTTATTGTAGGTTATCGGCTCCGCATCAAGTTCGTGTGCGCTCTATCCTGCCGTGAATACGTGGTGGTTTTGTTTCCTCGGTGGGGGTTAGGGGCGGTAGCCCCCCCAGGGGGGGTCGCAGGGGGCACAGCCCCCTGCAATGGAAAGTCATGTGAGTAATCATGATTATTTTCACTGTGGTTATATTATTAGGATAATTTTATATATTACGTCCGCCGCTCCGATATCGTCGCCAAGTTTATCGCTAACAAGGGGTTTCCGCGCAATAAAACCTACATATTTGCATTGTATAAAGTGAGAGGAATCCAACGATACCAAAATCGTCGATATCGGTTATGCGGACGTAATATAGAAAATTTCACATTTTCAAAGGTCTAAAAGTAAAACTCAACTGTCTGATTTTCCATCACCTAACGTAACCTAAACCAATGCCAAAAAAATTTAAGGTCCAACAATCATACTGTTAAATGTCTGATTTTTCCCGTCACCTAACCTAACAACAAATTTTCGTAAAACGTACAAATTTTCCAAAGGTTTAAAACTTAAAACTCAACTGTCTAATTTCCCCCTCCACCTAACGTAACAAATGTTACAATTTTTCAAAGGTCCAAAAATAAAAACTATCAACTGTCTGATTTCCCCTCCACCTAACCTAACCTAACCAATGTCCAAAATTTTCAAAGGTCCAAGAATCAGTACTGTCAATGTCTGTTTTTCCCTTCTCCTAACCTAACCATATCAATGGCCAAAAAATCAAAGGTCTAAAAATTAAAACTATCAACTTTCTGATTTTTTCCTCCACCTAACATAACCCAAGTGATATTTTTTCAAAGGTCCAAGAATCTATACTGTCAAATGTCTGATTTCCCCCTCCGCCTAACCTAACCTTACCTAACCAATATATATGTGTATTTTTTAAAATATCCAAAAAAGTGAAATAGGTTAGTTTAGGTTAGGGAAGAATAAACATCTTACAATGTTGATTTTTATACCTTTGAAAAAAAATTGACTTTCGGTTGGACAATGTGATGAATATTTTCCCCATCCTGCTGGGGGTAGGTAGTAGAGAGGGCAGGAATGTGGGAGGGGAGCGTCAGGGAAGGAGGGTGGCTGGGAGGAAGAGTGGGGGAGGGCGGAAGAGAGAGAGAGAGAGAGAGAGAGAGAGAGAGAGAGAGAGAGAGAGAGAAGAGAGAGAGAGAGAGAGAGAGAGAGAGAGAGAGAGAGAGATGTATAGATATATTTGCTTATATCCAAACAGAAATAGCGGTACATAAAACATCATGAAATGGAGATAATATGAACTCTTTTCAACTCTTATACTTGTAGTAATTACTTCTATTAAAGCAGAGATTTTTTTTTTTGACAAAAAAGAAATAACAGATGAAACGACGTCAAAGGAGATAATAAAGGATTATAACGTTGACCATAATGCTGCTGGTGGCTTTGTAACAATAGTAATCAAAATAACAAAATTAATAATGATATTCATAACAATAATAATTGTTATTACAGTCATAACATTAACTATTTTAAAGAAATAACTAGCGATACATTTTACTAAAAAGAATAATAATCTGTACTCCCCTTTTACCTTTTCCCTCTCCCTCTACCTTTCCTTTCCCTGCTTTACCACCCCCTCTCACTCTCAAGTCTTGTTTAAATTCACTCCTCCCCTCCTTCTTCCATCTCTTGTCTTCTTTGTTTACCTTTAGATTGCATTTGCAGAATGTGCCAATACAACTTATTGTTGGTTATAAAATACATGTGTATATAAGTAAAAATAACAATAGGGGATAAAAATAATAATAGTGAACCATACACTGTCATAAACGGATGAAAATTAGATTACCGTTCCAGTGTGTAGGATCAAAGTTTGGTGATTGTAACATTTCCTTTGTTACTTTCTTGTTTATTGCACTGCATAAAACAATATACAAAAAATACATTACCAAGCCAGTAATGTAACACTGAACAACATAAATGCACTCGCATGTCTTTATAAAGAATGCATCAGATTTATAGTTTAAGAAAATGCGACACTGAACCTGTAAACTTGAATTATCTAAAAAGTATACGACTATTCATAGTGAGTGTGTTGCAGGGTGAAGGTGCAAAGTCACTCTATGGGACTGTGGCCTTTGATGATGCCCAGCCAGAAGACCAGCTGAAGTGACATCAGATGATTTTTTTTTCTTTTGCATGAAAACATCTGTAGCCATACAAATTAACAAAAATACGGCCTTTGGGGAAAAGAATCGTTTGTGACGTCATCATCTGTTGATTGTCTTCTGTTTCCGTTCAGCAGACGA
>NW_020870322.1:259615-272115 GCF_003789085.1 Penaeus vannamei
TTGCAGTCCCCCTTGCAGCTAGTCCCCCTTGCAGTTAGTCCCCCTTGCAGTTAGTCCCCCTTGCAGTTAGTTGCAGTTGCAGCTAGTCCCCTTGCAGCTAGCTCCCCCTTGCAGTTAGTCCCCCTGCTTAGCAGTAGTCCCCCTTGCATAGTCCCCCTTGCAGTTAGTCCCCCCAGTTAGTCCCCCTTGCAGCTAGTCCCCCTTGCAGTAGTCCCCTTAGTCCCCCTTGTTAGTCCCCTTGCAGTTAGTCCCCTTGCAGTTAGTCCCCCCTTGCAGTTAGTCCCCTTGCAGTCCCCTTGCAGTTAGTCCCCTTGCAGTTAGTCCCCCTTGCAGTTGCAGTCCCCCTTGCAGTTAGTCCCCCTTGCAGCAGTCCCCCTTGCAGTTAGTCCCCCTTGCAGTAGTCCCCCTTGCAGCTAGTCCCCCTTGCAGTTAGTCCCCCTTGCAGTTAGTCCCCTTGCAGCTAGTCCCCCCTTGCAGTTAGTCCCCCTTGCAGTTAGTCCCCCTTGCAGTTAGTCCCCCTTGCAGTTAGTCCCCCTTGCAGCTAGTCCCCCTTGCAGTTAGTCCCCCTTGCAGTTAGTCCCCCTTGCAGTTAGTCCCCCTTGCAGTTAGTCCCCCTTGCAGTTGGTCCCTCTTGCAGTTAGCCCCCCTTGCTTTTCTTCTCTGCAGTTGATTTTCAAGATTTTTTTTTTTTTTTTTACTTCGTCAATTGGATAGTCTCTGTTCTGTCTTTAATGTTCAAGGAACGAGTATGAACATTACTCAAGATTGTTTGAAAGTTGGTATTGTTGGAGTGGTGAGTTTTAAGTCTGTTATTCCCCCCCCCCTTTTTTTTTTCTTTTTTTTTTGGTTGTCTAGAGCGTTTGTTCACCCTTTCTTCTGTTCTGTCTTCAATGTTCAAGAAATGAGCTCGAACAACACTCGCGGTTGTCTTGAAGTCGGATGTGAGTTTTAATTTGTTTCAGTTTCTTTAAATGGCAATTTTCTATATTACCTCCGCCTCTCCGATATCGACGATTTTGGTATCGTTGGATTCCTCTGACTCTATACAATGCAATAATGTAGGTTTTATTGCACGGAAACCCCCAGTTAGCGACAAACTTGGCCCCGATAGCAGGGGAGGGCATGAAAGGTTCCAGGGAAAATGCGGGTTGAATAACATTAATAATATAACCCACAATGAAAATAACCATGGTTATTCACATGACTTTCCATTACAGGGGGCAGTGCCCCCTGCGACTCCCCGGGGGGGGGGCTGCCGCCCCCCAACCCCCGCCGAGGAAACAAAAACCCTCCACACGTATTCCCGGCAGGCTAGAGCGTTACACAGTTATCGGCGATCTCGGAGTGGCGGACGTATTACATTTACCTCGTAACATTCCCACTGAATCAGCATACTAACAATATAGTCAACATTGTATACAGATACGATTGTAGTATAATCAAGATGAACAAGGTATACCATGAACAGAAGAGCGGCGGTGGCCCGCCCTCGTCGGATCAGCGGGTTTTGCGCCTTTTTCGATGCATCTAGTTCATGTGCGCTCTATCCTGCCGTGAATACGTGGGGGATATTTTGTGTTCTCGGCGGGGGTTTTGGGGGGCGGCAGCCCTCCCTTAGGGGGTCCAGGGGGCACAGACTTTCCATTACAGGGGGCACAGCCCCCTGCAATGGAAAGTCATGTTAATAACCATGGTTATTTTCACTCTGGGTTATATTATTAGTGTTATTTAACCCCGCATTTTCCCTGGAACCTCCAATGCCCTCTCCTGCTATCGGGGCCAAGTTTGTCGCTGACGGGGGGGTTTCCGGGCAATAAAAACTATATATTTGCAATGTGGACAGTGAGAGGGATCCAACAATACCAAAATCGTCGATATCGGAGAGGCGGAGGTAATATAGAAAATTACCCTTTAAATCAGTTGACTTTCTAAGCTTTCAGTCCCTTTTTTTTCCGTCTTTCTCCTTTTCATTATCTTCACAGCCCGTCTCCGTGTGTTAACCTTTAAAGTAATTTCGAAGTCGCGAGCCATTGTATAAGGCAAGTCTCCCAGCGGAATGAACGCTCTTTTGAGTCCATTTTCTCATTTACAGCGTCCTCTCTCGTCCTTTTGCCGGCAGATGTTGAAAATTCATAACCATCGTGCTTTTTCCGCTTCCTGGCTGATGAAACTGCAAACAGGCTAATGAGTGGCGATGGTATTGCATTTTTACTCTCTCTCCCGCTCTTTTTCTTTCTTTCTTTCTTTCAGTCTCTCACTCTCTCTCTCTCTCTCTCATTCTCCCTCAATTTCACTTTCTAATTCTTTCTCAATCTCGCAGTTTCTCATTCTCTCTCTTTTTGTTATTATTCACTGTGTTATATTACATATATATATATTATATATATAATATATATATATATATATATAATATATATATATATATTACATACATAATATATATATATATATATATATATAATATATATATATATATATATAATCCAATGAAACATTATTTTACTTATCATTCATCAGGAAGTGGACCCATTGCTAAAAAATTTACATTAGGGTAGTAAGAGGTGTTTGTATATTACTAACCTTTGTTATTGAATATTTATTATAATTGTTGATATAGAGGAAAATAGTCATACTGATGGAAATTACACATTTTCATTCAGATTTCGTACTTGAAGATGTGTTAGATATCCTTTAATTCATGATAAATTAAACTTGAGTTATTTACATCAGGCTTACGTCGTGTTTGCGCACCTCTATGCATTGACAAAGGCCAATCCTTATTTACATTAGTCATATTGTGTTTCCGTTGTTTACCATTGTTTACGATGCCTCTTAAATATGCTGCTCTTGCACATTAATTTATTTCCACAAAGCAAAGTGGGATTTACACACACTCCTGAAGGTATTTATGAATCTGATATGAGCTGAGGAGGGTCGCTACGATGAGCGTTACGAGTGGTTTCCGGCTCCCGTAAATGTCTCTCGTACGGAGATGTGTTTACGACCTCGGGAGTGTTTCGAAAAACCTTTTACAATCTCGTAAGGCGTTAGTCAATCCTGCCCCAGGCCCTCCAACAACGCCAGGACCCTCGACCTGGGGGACTTCTACGGCGTCTTCCTCGTCTTCTTCGGAGGTATTCGGGTTCCCTCGGGGCGTGTCTGTCTGTCTGTCCGGTTCGCTTGGTCTGTGGCCGCGCTGGTCCTTGTTTTCTCCGTTTGTTTGTTTCCTCGTTTGTTGGTTGCGTTTGCTGTCATCTGTGCGTCTGTGTGTGTGTGTGCTGGGTTGGCGCTAGATTTTCAGTTCATATATTGTAATAAGGCCCAGTAAGATCTGTTTATTATATCAGACATATACAAACGCATGTGCAAATACTGTTTAAATCCTCATATATATACTTTACCCAACGCGGATATATTATCGTTTACGTAAAATAAAACAACAAAAGCAAGAGCAAAAAAGTTCAAACGAATTCACTGAAAATCTCTTCGTTTTTTTCATACGCTTTCCTCTTCTTCCCTTTGGTTGTTTTATTTATTATTTGTTTAACATGAATCCTGCACGGCACCGCGTCACGATGCAATGCTTATGTGCTAAAAGAATTTGCTTTATTCCGCGAATTCTCTCTCTCTCTCTCTCTCTCTCTCTCTCTCTCTCTCTCTCTCTCTCTCTCTCTCTCTCTCTCTCCTCTCTCTCCTCTCCCTCTCCCTCTCCCTCTCCCTCTCCCTCTCCCTCTCCCTCTCCCTCTCCCTCTCTCTCTCTCCTCTCCCTCTCCCTCTCCCTCTCCCCCCCCCTCTCTCTCCTCTCTCTCTCTCTCTCTCTCTCTCTCTCTCTCTCTCTCTCTCTCTCTCTCTCTCTCTCTCTCTCTCTCTCTCTCTCTCTCTCTCTCTCTCTCTCCCCCCGTCCTATACAGGCATGACTCTGGCTGCTCTCGCCTTTGTTGTTGAAGTCAGCATTGGATGAACAGACAACAGACACTCAGCAGACAGCAGACACTCAGAAGACAGCAGACACTCAGCAGATAGCAGCACTAGCAGACAGCAGATACGCAGCAGCAGCAGATACAGCAGACACTCAACAGATAGCAGGCACTCAGCAGATGCTCAGCAGACAGCAGATACTCAGCAGACAGCAGATACTCAGCAGACAGCAGACACTCAGCAGACAGCAGATACGCAGCAGACAGCAGATACTCAGCAGACAGCAGACACTCAGCAGATAGCAGACGCTCAGCAGATAGCAGACACTCAGCAGACAGCAGATACGCAGCAGACACTCAGCAGATAGGCACTCAGCAGACACTCAACAGATAGCAGACACTCAGCAGCAGCAGACAAGACAGCAGATACCAGCAGACAGCAGATACTCAGCAGACAGCAGACAGCTCAGCAGGATAGCAGACGCTCAGCAGATAGCAGACACTCAGCAGACAGCAGATACTCAGCAGACAGCAGACACTCAGCAGATAGACGCTCAGCAGATAGCAGACACTCAGCAGATATCAGACACTCAGCAGACAGCAGACGCTCAGCAGATAGCAGACGCTCAGCAGATAGCAGACACTCAGCAGACAGCAGATACTCAGCAGACAGCAGACACTCAGCAGACAGACGCTCAGCAGATAGCAGACACTCAGCAGACAGCAGACACTCAGTAGACAGCAGACAGTCAGCAGATAGCAGACGCTCAGCAGATAGCAGACACTCAGCAGATAGCAGACGCTCAGCAGATAGCAGACGCTCAGCAGATAGCAGACACTCAGCAGACAGCAGACACGCAGTAGACAGCAGACAGTCAGCAGATAGCAGACGCTCAGCAGATAGCAGACACTAAGCAGACAGCAGATACTCAGCAGACAGCAGCAGATACAGCAGGCAGAAGCAGCACACTCAGCAGACAGCAGATACTCAGCAGACAGCTCAGCAGATAGACGCTCAGCAGATAGCAGACACTCAGCAGACAGCAGACACTTCTCTCCTCTCCTCGTCCCTTCAGCGACTGGACGATGCTCTGTCGCAGTTCTAGTATGACTTCATTTTCCGAAACTCTGATTATAAACGTGGTAATCAAGCTAAAATTATACAGAACACTGTCAAAAAATATGAACTTTTTCGAGTTAAGAGAATCAGTGGTTACATGGACAATGAAAAAAAGAATCAGAACTAAATAAGAAGGATCTTTTCTCCCAGACTTTTACGGTAATAAATAAAACTTTTCATCCACTTTCAGGTCATGAAATAACTGCAAGCGGATGTATTTGGTAAATTTAACTAGACTTTTTTGGTGTGAAAAGCATTTATACCTAGCACACACACACACCATACACACACACACACACACACACACACACACACACACACAGACACACACACACACAGACACACACCACACACACACACACACACACACACACACACCACACACACACAACACACACACACACACACACATAATATATATATATATATATATATATATATATATATATATATATATATATATATGTATATATATACAAATATTCATATATATACCCCTCCCCCCATACATATATATAAACATATACATAAATATGTCCCGTCCCCATTTAGCATCCATTACTGACGCGTCTGTATGACGTCGGCCAAACCAGCGACGCATTGGAAGCTGACTCGAAAAAGCAGCAAAACTGCCTTTCCAAAGACAACTCGACGAAAATGAAGTGCCTTTGATGCATTTTACACCCGTTGTACCATTCTTGTTGTTACAACATATTACGTGTTATGTTTCCAAAAGCCGGCTTGGTTGATAAGGACTTGCAAATGCTTTATCGACTTAGATTTGCGGATCCGTAAAAGGAGTTGCAACTGTTCAACGCTGTGCTTATCATTCATTATCAATGACTTGCATGCAATACGAAGGACCATCAGATAGTCTATTATGGACATCAAAAAACAGATATTAGCTTTTCTGTGTATCTACCATTATCTCTCTCTCTCTCTTTCTCTCTCTCTCTCTCTCTCTCTCTCTCTCTCTCTCTCTCTCTCTCTCTCTCTCTCTCTCTCTCTCTCTCTCTCCTCTCTCTCTCTCTCTCTCTCTTTTGTCTCTCTCTTTTCGCGGGGGAAATGGACTCGTTTTCTATATATAATGGCCATTTTTTATATGTTGCACAAGCGGTAACGGCATCGTCGTTAGAGTGACTTTCTCTCTCTAACCATTTCTTTTTTTCTCTCTCCAGCAGTCTAGTAAAAAAAAAAAAAAAAAAAAAAAAAAAAGATATAACGACTTCTTTGAATTCAAATCACGTAGGCTATTTTCTCGTTCTATACATCAGGGTGAAATGCTTCAGAGTCCTTTAATCAAAATATGTTGACTCATGATGACAAACACTGAAGAAAAATATAGCAATTAACGCATGACTGAAATAAAAATAAATGCCAAGTTTTAGTCTAAATCACCTGATTTTTTTCGTGGGAGGAGGGAGGAGAGTTGAACGGGCGCCCAGCTGACAGGACATCCATGATAAACCCGCATCTTATCTCCCCACTGCTTAAGATTAGATATCTCTATGTCAAACTCGGTCACTACAGCACTTGCTCACGGAAGCACTGTGATGTCTCATCTCGTATGCGTCCGTAATTAACATATAACACTACTAAATATTTTATAGGTGAGTTATCCTTTACCTGTTTTATATATATAGGAAAAATCTTACTTTTTTTTTCTTTTATACATAACCAAGAAAATATATCAATATTCCTCGCCTCATGTTTAGTTGTTTACCCTCTTGACTGACTGCATGCTGTATGGCGCTGTCTTTGTCTGTACATGGCATATATATATATTCGCATAATATATATATATATATATAATATATATATATATATATATATATATATATATATATATATATATATATATAGTATATATATAAGTATATATAATAATGTGTATGTATGTATGTATATAAACGTATCTTCTTTGAATCCCCTGAAACAACATCCGGAAAGTGGCATACAACAATTCCCAGCGCTGAGCGACGGCCGCCCTCTTGTTAGCGAATTAACAACGAAACAAAATCCACTCGTGCTTATAATGCCATTTTCCGGAAGCTTTCATCGAGCCTGGCAACTCCAGTCTCTCCCACTTAAAGGATGATAAAGCAAACATAAATCGAGTTAAGTGCGAGCGGAGGAGCGGGTATCGACACCACTTCGCCGAGATGCTGAGGATAGAGCGAGACATCTCCCTTCGTCGGAGCGTCGGAGGAGCCTGGGAACCTCCCTCGGGTCCTGTAAATTAATGCCGAATAAGGGAATCGTCGGGATTATCTCGTTCGCTCTGGGAGATCTAATTAAAGTGATTGATACGCGAATTAAATTATTATAATTTAATCATGGATTCTCGAAATCTAATTTACGTAATTTCAACCATAAGTATGAACAGAGGCAGACGTACACGTGTACAAACATACACACAATCACAGACACACGCACACACATACACATATACATACATAACAAATGTTTATACATATATATATATATAATATATATATATATATATATTATATAAATATATAATATATATATATAATATATATATATATATATATATAATAACATATATATATACATATACATAGTACACAACACACATACACACACACACACACGGCATACACAGCACAACACAACCACACACAACACACACCACACACACATCACACACAACACACACAACACACACAGGACACACATATATCTATATATATAATTATATAATATATATATATATATACATAATATAATATTATAATATATATTATATATATATAAAATATATATATATAATATGTCACATTATGTATCGTATACATATAATATATATAATTATATATATAATATATATAGCTGCATTGTGTATGTGTGTGAGTGTGTGTTTCTGTGTGTGTGTGTGTATGTGTGTATGTGTGTGTGCAAAGTCCCGGAAAAAGAGGCTGTTCTCGCTACCGGCATCAGCTCCTGAACCATGGGGACCGGCAGACATCTCATAGCCAGCACGATCACAGCCAGATACCGCATTGAAGTCACCCAGACCAATGCGAATATCTGGCCGGGGACATCTGTCTACCACAGATGTAAGTTTGGCGTAGAACATCTCTAGGAGCGTACACAGCAATAAAAAACATGAAGCCAAAAGATAAACTTCAAATCTCAATACCATTATACGCTCAATCAACAGCTCGAGCTAATCCGCAGGCTGACGTCTGCTGGTGAGATGGCATATGTATATGTATACTATATATATACAATATAATGCGTATGTATGCTCATACGTATGTTTGAATAGATAGGTAGATAGGTAGATTGACTGATACAAAGATGAACTAGTAGACAGATAAATTCCTTAATAGATTCACACACAAAACAAATAGCTCCACGAATATATATAGAAACACGCTGCAATTCCCTTTGTATGTTTATCTGGTATCTATATTCATGCGTCTTTCTATTTTAACCGCCTCGCATTTACACGTATTTGCTCCCCTATGAATAACTGATGGAACCCACATTGCAGCATAACCCCGTGTTGTTCCAGATCTTTACTAAACGTCTTAAAAATTCTTCATGGTCCATAGGGAGTGAGAGGGAGAGTTCGCCCATTTCTGCAACGGTCAAGATCAGGAAAAGCAGAACTTACCCACACACACGCGCATATACATACATACCATAACAACACACACACACACACACATCACATATTATATTATATATATATATATATAATATAATATAATATATATATATATATATATATATATTATATATATATATATATATATCTATATATATTAAAAGAGAGAGAGAGAGGCGGGGATGAGAGAGACGATGGAGAAGGAGAGAGAGAGAGATCGAGAGAGGAGGATGACTCGAGAGAGAGAGAGAGCAGATGAGACCAGAGTAGAGAGAGGAGGACACACGATACATCACACTCACACACACCATACACACACACACACACATTCACACACACACACACACACACACACACACCTACCATATATATATTATATAAATACTATATATATATAATAAATATTTATTTAGTATAATTTGTGACTGTGCTTGTGTGTGTGTGTGTGTGCGTGTGATGTCTCTGTGTGTGTTTTTGTGTGTCGTGCTGTGTGTCTCTCTCTCCTTCTTCTCCTCTCTCTCTTTAATCCTGTTCCTTATCCATTATAAATAAACACATACACACCACAACACATTAACACACACACACACACACACAACAACACCCAAACACACACACACACACATATATATATATATCACCTATATATATATAACTTATATATATATTATATATGTGTGTGTGTGTGTGTGTGTGGTGTGTGTGTGTGTGGGTGTGTGTTAGTGTGTGTTTTTTATTATATGGATAAGGAACAGATTGATTTCTTTTTTGGGGGAAGAGAATCTTTATTTCGTAAAATACATGAAAAATATGAAGGAAATATATTATAAAGCTAATTCAATTCTTCCACATTTTATAAAAGGTAGCAATAGAAATGACATTATTATACAGTTATTATACAGAGTCTTGTCATGAGTCTTTATCTGTTTGCCTCGGGCAATATTATTGGAATATATATGTACATCTGCGCGAATCAAAAGATTCCTGATTCTAATGTGAACAGCATTGCAATTACAATTACACACACACACACAATCAGACACAAACACACCCACACCCACACCCACACACACACACACCCACACCACACACACCACACACACACACACACACACACATATATATATATATATATATATATATATATAGAGAGAGAGAGAGAGAGAGAGAGAGAGAGGAGAGAGAGAGAGAGGGATATATATATATATATATATATATATATATATATATATATATATATATATATATACAGAGATGATAGATAGATAGATACAAACACACACTTATATATGTATACATACACAAATGTATGTATATATACACATGTGTATGTGCGCGCGCACGCACACACACACACACACACACACACACACACACACACACACACACAGTGAAAGAGAGAGTGGGGAAGCATGATGTACATAATTGAAGACTATATACCATTATAATCCACGTAATTACCACTCGAAATGATCGATGCAACATGTAACCAGATGTCCAAACTTCTAGCGAATGAAACTCATTGTACTTAACGTCACTGCACACAAGGTATTTACCCAATTACTCAACAGGCAGTGGCGGTAATTTCACTCACCAAGTCTTCTGTACAGAGCACACTAGCTGGCTTTAAAAGTATTTCGGTAATTCGTGCGGTGTCCTCAGGCGGATTCAATTCGAAATCAATTATCCTTTTTGATGTGTGATATTCAATATAGAAACCTGGATGTGAATACGTTAAATGTGCGTGATGTAATCTGTATAAGAGAAAAATCAAATATCGAAGAATTGTTGCCATGATATGCGTGTGTATGTCTCACATACGTACACATCAACACACACACATATACATATGTTATATATATATATATATATGTATATATATATAATTTATATAATATATATATATATAATGTATAATTTAGGACTTTAGTTCAAGAATGCTTTACATGATTTAATCCTTCATATTCTTTTAAACTTTACGAACTTTTCACTGGAGTCGTATGGTGAAAATAAAATACATACACATACACACACACACCACACACACACACACACACACACACACACACACACACACACACACACATATATATATATATATATATATATATATATATATATATATATACCAGGGCTGGCCGCTTTTCCGTGGCAACATTTCTGCCGTTTTCAAACATTTGATGATTAAGAAAATGGGTATGAATAATAAAATTGAACCATAGACTAGTATATAACAATTACAGTTAGTAATTGTCAGTCTGATGCATATATGATTCCCTGCGTTACTTTCTTGTTCACCGCACTGCATAAAACAATAGAAAATAAATACATTATTAAGCTAATAATGTAACAACATCCAACTTAAAATGCACCCGCATCTCAAAAAAAAAGTGTTATATGTATAATTTAAGAAAAGGCGACATTGAACCTGTAAATCTGATTTATCTAATCTGTATATGACTATTCATAGTGTGTTGCAGGACTAAAAGTTAAAAGTCACTCTATGGGACTGTGGGTCTGTCTTTGGTGATGCCTGGCTGGAAGACCCAGCTGAAGTGACATCAGATAAAATTTCCGCTTTGAAGATGCTCGGTCTTCCACATCATATCAGTTCATGCCATGATATTTTCAGCAATTTTTATGTTTTATTTGTCTGAACATGTGAAAATATTTCAACATTGCTTTAAATATTTTTGTATTTACATCCAACCATCTGTAGTCATAAAAATAACAAAAATACAGCCTATTAAAAAAAAAAAAAAAATCTTAGCCATCCATCGTTCGTCTTTTGTTTCTGCTTAGCAGACGAATTCCTGTAGAATTCCAGGCTTGGTATATACATATGTGTGTGTGATTGTCAGGTCTCTACTTCCAATTTCACAGCCCTCCTGATGATTGTCTTTTAAAAGATAAGAAAATATGATTTGTACAGCATAGAATAGTCCTAACCAGGGCTGAAATTCGTCTGCTAAACGGAAACAAAGGACGACTGGCGAATAGTGACGTCACTAGGGAATTTGTTTTCCGTTTTTTTTTTTTTGGGTGGGGGCGTGGGGGGGTATTTCTTTATGACTACAGATGTTTTCATTCAAATGAAAAGTACTTAAGGCAATTATGAAATATCTTCTCAGGTTCAGATATATTAAACATTGCTGAAGCCATTATGTTATGAACTGACCTAACGTCTTCAGGGCAGAAATTTCATCTAGGTCGTCCAGCTGGGCATCACCAAAGGCATCTCTGGCAGTTACCTAAGGAAGAGAACATATTCTTCCTTAGTGCAACAATGGACTTATATCCAAAAGGAAAGGAACCAAGTGAATAGTAAATAAAATGATTTTGTACATAAAGTACAGATGGTGAATTTATGCAAATGCATTGTATAGTAACTTCCTAATACAACGGTGTTTCAATTATCTTCATTAATTTTACAATCAATCATACCTTATTGGAGGAAATATATTAAGGAAATTCAGTAATTTTTACCGCTGTTTACACGGGCGCGGGCCTTGTTTCTGCATTGAAGGTTGCAGAAGGCAGAGCAAAAGGCACTTCCACACCTCAGTAACCCAGGTCCTAGCCACCTGCTCGTTCCGCAGTTCTATTTTTTTCCCCTAGATTTTACCGGACTCGCGGACTCCTGGACACGAATCATTATGGAAATCATGGACGTTTCGCTCGGCACAGGAAATTATGCTACCATGAGCAAGGTTACCACTGGTATCGCATGGACACTACCGCAATCAATCACAGAAAACCGGGAAAGACACCATAACTGGATAACTATTATTTTCGTAATACCTCTTTTTAGTGCAGCGAAATCGAG
>NW_020870322.1:292115-294615 GCF_003789085.1 Penaeus vannamei
ATAATTATCTTTGTAAATTAATATACATCCGTTTTATTCTTAAACAAATTATACATACCCTTCTCTTTCCTTCTTTTTCTTCTTCTCTTTCCTCTTTCCCTTCCTTTTTCTATTTCTCTTTTCCCCTTCTTCTTTTTCTTTCTTCTCCTCCTCTTTCTCATCCTCTTTCCGCGCTTCCTACCTCTTTCTTCCTTCTTCTCTTCCTCTTTCCCCTTCTCCTCCTTCTCATTTTACTTTTCCCCCCCACCCTTCTCTCTGCCCCCTTCCATCCTCCTCCTCCTCCCTCTCTTCTCTTTCACTCGTCGACCTCTCTTCCCCGCTCCTCCTCTCTCATTTCACTCTCTCTCTTCCTCCTTCCCCCTCCCTCCTCACTTCTCCTCACCATCACTTCCGGTAAGCTCACAATACGAGGTCACCATCGCCTACAACCTACAACCCGGTATAAGATGGAGGCTGGCGATGAGAGCTGACTAATAAGGCCTTTAAGGAACGCCTTGTAATGGAAGGGGGGAGGGGGGGGGGGTTGTGAGGGGGGACTGGCGTGAGGGAAAAAAAGGGCGCGTTTATTGATTTATCTGAGAGCCTTTTCTCTTCCTGTGTGTGTTTTTTTTCTTTCTGTCTCTCTTTCTTTTCTTATTCTCATTTTCATCTTTCTCTCGTTCTCATTCTCATTCTATCTGTCTGCTCTGTCTCCCTCCCTCCCTCCCTCCCCCCTCTCTCTCTCTCTCTCTCTCTCTTGCTAACTTCTCGGGTGTTGTTTTTCTTTTTTTCTCTCTCTTCCCCTTCACTCTATCAATCCTTAGAGACGAACACATTTATTCCAGCCACTCACAATCCTCGAGGACAATCAATCAATCGAACACCCCCCCCCCCCCTTTTCCCCCTCCTCCCTCCCTCCCTCCATCACTCCTTTCTCTCCTCCGCCACTTCCCCATCACCCGTCCTCCATCCTCCCTCTCCTCCTCCCATTACCCTCCCCCAATCTCTTCCACCCCCTCCCATCACCCTCCTCCATCCCTCCCTCCTCCCTCCCATCACCCTCCCCAATCTCCATCCCTCCCTCTCCTTCACCCCTTCCCCATCACCCTTCCCTCCTCTCCTCCATCCCTCCCCCCACCCCTCCACCCCTCGCCTCCAACCACAAACATCTTGCCTCCTGACTCTCCCCCCCCTCCCGTGGCACTCCGTCTGGCACCCCTTCCACCCCCACCCCCCTCCACCCCCCCCAATACCTCCCGTAGCACCGTGACAACATCGAATGGCATCGCGTTTTCTGTGGATTTACGACCAAAAAGCACATTCATTATACAAACGTGCATATACACAGAAATACACACATACCTATCAGTCTACACAAGCATCTACCGACTAGACAGATGGATAAATGTATATCCATCAGATAGATTGACTAATATGCATTTATTTTTGTGTATATGCACGTGCGCATATATAAATATTCACAGGATCGGGGCCTCGCAATATTTCAACAAAATGGCCGTTAGTCTTCGTTCGATTTTCTTCGAAGAGATTCTTGTCGAAGTTGAACAGCTGATTGGCGTCGTTTTAATAATAACAATTAATATATGAACGGTAATTAAATAATAAACAACAGCAAAAAAAAAAAAAAAAAAAAAAAAAAAAAAACAATAGAAATGGGTGTAGTACTATAGATTATCTTAATATCTTAGTCGTGATGGTGATGATGATGGTAACAATAATATCAACAGTAATAACAATAACAACTATAACCCTTACCTTTTCTCCTCCCCTCTTTTTTCTATTTCTCTGCTTCTCTCTGTCTCTCTTTGTGTTTGTTTTTGTCGTCGTGTCGTGTTGTGTGTGTGTGTGTGTGTGTGTGTGTGTGCTGCGTGCGTGCGTGCGTGCGTGCGTGTGTGTGTGGTGTGTGTGTGTGTGCGTGTGTGTGCGTGTGCGTGCGTGTGCGTGTGCGTTTGCATGTGCGGTGCGTGTGTGCGTGTGCGTTTGCATGTGCGTGTGTGGTGTACGTGCGTGTGACGTGCGTGTGTGCGTGCGTGTGCGTATGTGCGTGCATACGTGCGTGCGTTCCCACATGCGCACACACACAAACCCCGCAAATAAGAGCGAGTACCTGAACAAATACTTCCTCCTCCTCCGCCTCTCTTCTCTCAAGACTCGAACGCACTGACTGCAACCAAAACACGAGGCCCATGAAAGCGTCTCGCAGCGCAGTGCAGCAGATTTCAATAAACTCGATCGTGCATCAAGAAACAATTTCTTCTTCTTCTTTCCTCCTCTTTTTTTTTCTTCCCAATCCCCCCCCCCTTCCCGCTTCCCTCCTCCTTCCTCTTCCTTCCGTCCCTCCCCCTCTCTGTTCTCTCCCTCCTTCCTTTCCCACCTTCCCTCCTTCCTTCCTCTTCCTCCCTCCTCCTCCCTCCTCTTTCCTCCCCCTCTTGCCTCCTTCCTCCTTCCTCTTCCCTCCCTCCTCTTCCCTTCCCTTGCTTCCTCCCTCCCTCCTTCCTCC
>NW_020870322.1:299615-300629 GCF_003789085.1 Penaeus vannamei
ACATCATACATCCCTTCGAAAAAATAAATAAATTAATCGATGACAACTGATGCCATAATATCAAAAAAAAAAACATTGCAAAAACAAATTAATAGATAAATGATAAATAATAACGCCAAAAAAAGCAACACTGCAACAATAAATAGATAAATAGATGACACTCGATAAACAACAATGCCAAAAAAACAACATTGCAAAATAAAATAAAAATATCCAAAGATACACACTGGAGCAGAAATTGTGCAACACCGTAAACAATTTGACAATGCCTCCCGCCTTCCTTTGCCGGCAGCCGTCAAAAAACTTTCTTGATCTGAAACCAAATTTACGCGAGTTATTTCGCAAATTTCGCGCTGCTCTCGGGATTATAAAGAGAGAGAGAGAAGAGAGAGGGAGAGAGAGAAGGAGGGAGAGAGGAGAGGAGGGAGAGAGAGAGGGAGGGAGAGAGAGAGGGAGGATGAATGAGAGAGTGGAGGGGAGGAGGAGAGGAGGGAGGGAGGAGGGATGAAGAGGGAGAGAAAGGAGAGAGAGGAGAGGAGAGGAGAGAGAAAGAAAGTAGAGAGAGAGTAGAGGAGAGAGATGAGAGAGAGAGAGAAGGAGAGAGAGAGAGAGGAGAGAGAGAGAGAGAGAGAGAGAAGAGAGAGAGAGAGAGAAAGAGAAGAAGAAAGGAAAGAGAGAGAGAGAGAGAGAAAGAGAAAGAGAAAGGAGAAAGAAGAAAGGAGAGAAAGAGAAAGAGGTAGGAGAAAGAGAGAAGAGAGAAAGAAAGTAAGGAAGGAAAGAAAAGTCTTGAAGGAGCGCCTTTCCTCAGAAACATGTGTCGTGCTTGTCTCGCGTGGTAAATAAAGTTGGTGATGGCCAAAGCAATAATGAAATGACACTCTTTTCGTCACACGTCTTTGATACTTTTTAATCTGATTCATCTTCGGTTATTCTTTTTCATCTCTTGTTATTGGCCGTCCCGCACTATTTTTATTTTTTTTATTAAGGTTTTGTTTATATAATTATCCTAATATT
>NW_020870322.1:318914-323914 GCF_003789085.1 Penaeus vannamei
TCACATCATTCCAAATCATTTCACATAATTTCATACTATTCATACCATCTCATATCACTGCATATCATCCCATATTTCAATTAATTTCATATAATTTCACATCACTTCGTATCATTTCATACCATTATTAATTCAGCATTCCCATTGTATTTAGTTTCTACTTAGCGTAATGTTGACTTTTTCTTCTTTTAATTTCCGTTTTTTTTTTAAACCTTCAGGCAGGATTATATCTTTCATTCATGAGGAAAGGTCAAATGTATTCATAACGTTTCTGATGTTTATTTTCCTACCTCTAGTGTTGAGCAACTATAAATAAGACAAGTTTCCCTGTCGTTGAATAAAGGATATGTTGATGTTCACATGTGATTATTTTTCTTTTGTTCTTTGTTTTTGATCAATAGTTACACTGAGATAAACATTGGGTATTGGTAATGCCTGGAAGCAACGTGGCAGACAAAGAGATAAGGAATTCTGTTATTTTCTAATTTCGTCTCTCCCTTTCTCTTTCTTTCGCTTTCTCTCTTTTCTCTTTCTCTTTATCTTTCTCCTCTTTCTCTTTCTCTTTCTTTCTCCTTTCTTTCTCCATTCGTTTCTTTCTCTTGTTTTTCGCTTTCTCCTTCGCTTCTCTTTCTCTCATCTCTCTCTTTCTTTCCTTCTCTCTCTCTATTTCGCCCTGTCCTCTGTTCCGTTTGTCGTATCCCTCTCTTGTTCTATTCCTCTCCTCACCTCCTTCCACTGCCTCTCGCTCCTTCACTCCCTCTGTCACTCCTCTATTGCTCTCTCTCTCTCTCTCTTCTCTCTCCTTTTCTCTTCTTACTTTACCCTCTCTTCTCCTATGCCTCTTCCCCTCGTCCTTCTTCATTTCCTGTTTTTCTCTTACTTTTACCGTCATTTTCCCTTTCGTTCTCCTTTGTTTCCTCCTCTTCTCGTCTTTCTTTCCCTCCGGCTTTTTCTCATCCTTCTCTCAGTCCTTTTCCTCTGCTCTCCCTCTCTTCTTTTCCCTCTCCTTTCCCTTTTTCCCTCCCTCTCATTCCTGCTTTCTCTCTCTCTCTCTCTCTCTCTCTCTCTCTCTCTCTCTCTCTCTCTCTCTCTCTCTCTCTCTCTCTCTCTCTCTCTCTCTCTCTCTCTCTCTCTCTCTCTCTCTCTCTCTCTCTCTCTCTCTCTCTCTCTCTCTCTCTCTCTCTCTCTCTCTCTCTCTCTCTCTCTCTTCTCTCTCTCTCTCTCTCTCTCTCTCTCTCTCTCTCTGTCAGGGTTTGGTTCCCCTGACTTGGCAGGTATGGAGGCACAGTTTTGCTTTCTTCTGTTTATTTGGCTTCGGTGGCTGGCAGCGTGGCGTGGCTGAGTCTCGTCTAGTGCAAGTCCCGGGCAAGGGAGAGGAGGCCGAGTTGATCGCGCTTGGGGAGACCTCCAAAGGGGACTGTCCGGTCAAGGCGGTGACCAGAGGGCGAGTGCAGAGACTCTCTCTCTCTCTCTCTCTTTCTCTTTCTCTTTCTCTTTCTCTCTCTTTCTCTTTCTCTCTCTCTCTTTCTCTCTTTCTTTCTCTCTCTCTTCTCTCTCTTCTCTCTCTCTCTCTCCCTCTCCTTTCCTCATCCTTCTCCTCTCTCCATTTCCCTTTCCTCCCCAACCCTCTCCCTCTTTTCCTCTCCTCTTTCCTCTCCCTCCTTTTTCCTCCCTCCCTTTCCCTCTCCCCTCTTCCGTCTCTCTCTCTCTCTCCTCCTCCCTCTTCTCTCCTCTCTCCTCTCCTCTCCTCTCCCTCTTCTCTCCTCTCTCTCCTCTCTTCTCTCCTTCTCCTCTCTCTCTCTCCCTCTCCTCTCTCCTCTTTCTCTCTCTCCCTCTCTCTCTCCTCTCCTTCTCTCTCTCCTCTCCTTCTCCTCCCTCTCTACGCAAAACACGGAACAGCCTGGCAGAGCTTAATACACCAACCCCGGAAAGACCGAATGGCGCACCGTATTATTCCCGAGTTAATAGCGCAACTCATACGTACTTTTCCCAGCTGATTCCCCCGGAGAGCTTGGCTGGCTGGCTGGTCGTGATGGGATATATGCAAATAGATTTACTTGCTGTGTAAAAAGAAAAAAAAAGAAAAAAGATGAGGTGAGCGTGCGCCTATTCGCAGACGCGTAAGAGGATGTGGGGTTTTGATTCTGATTATCGTAATATAATTGTGCTTTGTGATGGTTATATCTGGGATGATAAGGGATCTGTTGCAAAGGCTTTCGAGTGCAATAGCGTACATTTAGGTATTATTATTATTATTTTTTTTTTAGTTGGTACAAGGAGGTCATGCTCAGTGGATTACCGGAGTAGACAAAGTGAGGGTTAGAGGGCGTGGCTCTGGGGATGGGCAGAAGGCACTGAACTGGGTCACTGTGTCACCTTTTTTCTCTCACCCTCTAACTCTCTCTCCCCTCTCCCCTCTACAATTTCATTTTTTTTTCCTCTCCTCTCTCTCTCTCTCTCTCTCTCTCTCTCTCTCTCTCTCTCTCTCTCATCTCTCTCTCTCTCTCTCTCTCTCTCTCTCTCTCTCTCTCTCTCTCTCTCTCTCTCTCTCTCTCTCTCTCTCTCTCTCTCTCTCTCTCTCTCTTCTCCTCTCTCTCTCTCTCTCTCTCTCTCTCTCTCTCTCTCTCTCTCTCTCTCTCTCTCTCTCTCTCTCTCTCTCTCTCTCTCTCTCTCTCTCTCTCTCTCTCTCTCTCTCTCTCTCTCTTCTCTCTTCTCTCTCTTCTCTCTCTCTCTCTCTCTCTCTCTCTCTCTCTCTGTCTCTCTCTCTCTCTCTGTCTTAGGAGACGATTGGGGTAGAATACTGAATGAGTATTTGCTGGTGAACTGAACGTCCGATGAAAGAATAATCATAATTGTAAAGGAACGAATAAGTGATGATGGAGGGAGGGAGAGAAAATAGAGAACAAATCATGGACCTTTTCTATTACTCTTTCTTTTCATATATGTCTGTTTTGTTCATTGTCCATGTGTCTATTTGCTTGTCTCTGTCTCTGCCCCTGTCTATCTCTCTGTTTCTATTTCTGTATTTATCTGTCTGTCTTCTTATCTCATTCATCCATTATTTTTTTTTTCCCCTCCTCCATCGCTTTTTCTTAATTCCCTCTTTTTTCTTAACCTTAACTTTTTCTTTCTTTCTCCCTCTCTCGTTTCTTTCTTATCACCTACACCATTCCATACTTCCTTCCTCCCCTCCTCTCTTACCACTTCTCTCCTCCCTCCCACTTCCCTTCTCCACTTCTCCTTCCCCCCTTCCCTCCCCACTTTCCTCACTTTCCTTCCCTCTCCCTCTTCCCTCCCCTCCTTCCCTTTCCTTCCCTCTCCCCACTTCCTTCCCTCTCCCTCCCCTTTTCCCTCCCTTCTCCCTTCCCCTTCCCCCTTTCTTCCCCTTCCCTCCCCACTTCCCTTCCCTCCCTCTCCCTCCCCCCCTTCCCCTCTCTTCCTCCTCCTCCCTCCCCCCACCCTCCCTCTTCCCTCCCCCACCCTTCCTCACTTTCCTCCCCCCTCCTCTCCCCTCCCATCCTCCTCCCTTCCCCCTCCCATGAGAAAGAGAGCAGCTGTAACGACCCGCCACAGTTTATGTCGTGCTGTTAATGGAGGGTTTTTTTTTTCCTATCTTTCTTTTTTTTTCTCTCCTCATCCCATCCTCGGAGGCGCCATACATTCCCGTATCAGGGCGGGGGGGGGGGGGTGCGATTGCTTCCGCTGAAGAGGCTCTGGCAGCGACCCCTTCTTCGGGAACGTCTTCGGGAACGTCTTCCTGGCGAATGCGTGCGGGGAGTGTTTTTTCGTTTGTGCTTTCTTATTGTGGTTATTGTTTGTTTGTTCGTTTCTTGTTTATATTTGTCTATTTACTCTCATTCTCATTCTCCCTCTTTCCCTCTCTCATTCTCATTCTCTGATTCTGTCTCCCACTCTCCCTTTCTCTCTCATTCTCCATTTCTAACTCTCAATCTCTTCTCCTCTCCCTCTCTCATTCTCTTTTACCCTCTCTCCTCTCTTCCTCCCTCTTCTCTTTCCTCTCTCTCTCTCTCTCTCTCTCTCTCTCTCTCTCTCTATATATATATATATATATATATATATATATATATATATATATATATATATATTATATATATATATATATATATATATATATAATATATATATATATATATATATGTCTCTATCTCCTCTCTCTCTCTCCTCTCTCTCTCTCTAGTCTCTCCTCCCTCTCTCTCTCTCTCTCTCTCATCCCTCTCTCTCTCTCTCTCTCTCCCACACGTACTTACAAACTGAGTCCGATTTTTAGAATATCTAAATGTCAAATGTAGCTCACTAAAGAGGATCCCTTTGTCAATGTGAGAAAAGTCGAAGCTAATTCTATCATTATACGAAACAGCGTGAACAGCGTGAGACTTTCTGTTAAAGTCGTCTAATTGGTTTGCTATTAATATATACAGATTAAGTCTTGTTGTTACTTCATTTCACCCGAATATGGATGTTCCTACGATTTGTAAAGTACGTCTGTGTATCTGTGTTATGTTTCATTTGAGAATTACGTATAATTGTGTGTGCATTTGCTGCAATGTTGAATAAAGCAGAGGACTAAAGAATAATTACTTCATAATTAGGGTATCATACACACACACACATGCACACATACACACACAAGTACAAGCACACACACACACAAACACACACACATACACACATACACACACAAACAAACACACATGCATACACAAACACACATACACACACTAACATATACACACACTAACACATACACACATAAACACATACACACACTAACACACATACATTAACACACACACACACCACCACCACCACCTAGGATAATCTAATTAGTTTCATTTAATTGTCAAGGTTTGATGTTGGGATCAAATTGCAGGGGTCTACTCAAGCGTTGTGTGTATGTGTGTATGTGTGTGTGAGGGAGGGAGAGAGAGAGAGAGAGAGAGAGAGAGAGAGAGAGAGAGAGAGAGAGAGACAGAGAGACA
>NW_020870322.1:336414-338914 GCF_003789085.1 Penaeus vannamei
CGCTTCGGAAACGGAGAAAAATCTAGGGCAGAAGAATAAAACTCCGCTCATCTCTCGAAAGGCAGCCGGATTTAGCTGTGATATGGATTTTCCATGTTTGATTTCGGATAATGATGGCGCTATTCAGTTCCCGGCCGGCATGGCATGAGGAGGGCAAATGGGTACGCCATTATCATACGGACGCTGCTCATGGCTATGGCATTACATGCGTGCGAAAGAATTGGTACACATATTCACATAGAGCTACACACACACAAATAGATATAGATAGATAGATATAGATATATATACATATATATATATACATATATATAAATACATATATATACATATATATATATATCATATATATATATATACATATATATATATATAATATATATACATATATATATACATATATACATTTATATGCATATATACATATATAATATACATATATATATAATATATATACATACATATATACATATATATATACATATATATATATACATACATATATATATGCATACATATATATATATGCATACATATACATATATATATCATACATATATACATATATACATATATATACATACATATATACATATACATATATATATACATATATATATACATATATATATACATATATTTATACACATACGTATATATACATATATATACACACCTTTTCTCAATTGCACTTAAATAATTTCAATTTGGTTTTCCGCACCCTCGAATCAAATCAACAATTTACACGATAAATAACAAAAGCCTTTCAACAATCGTTCAACAAATGACAATCTTTACTTGCTTTCAACAGTCGACTCATTTTCTATTGACAATTCACTAACAATTTCAACATTTAACAAATCGAAATAACAATCTTTAAAACACTGTACCTATGTGAAAAGCAATTTGTTTGTGTTTTCCGTAGATCGCACCATAATCGAACATTTGAAGCAACGAATCATCGAATCGAGACGGTGTGTTTACATACAAAATGCTTCACTTACGAGTGAGCGGCTCCTCCCGTACACAATTCATCGGTGAGTTGATATTTTGTCTACGAGTACATCGGTCCTTGGAAATAGCTCCGCCAGCCTGCCGCGGAGGAACCGGGTAACGAGTGCTGCAGATCGCTAGCGCATTATCGAGGCTTACGGAGCAGGACAAGATTTCCTCGTCGTCGCAGCAGCTCCAGGAATTAATCGTACCGCGGCAGACTCCTTTGTGCCAGCGTGAAGACGTGGTTGAAGCGGCTCACGCAGGAGGCAGACGCAGAGTCATCGACAATGAAACTTTGGATTTAATTGTGATGCTGCTTGAAGCGAACCTATGGTGACTTTGAGGGAGATAAAGGAGGAGGTCGGGGAAATATTTCCTCAAAAAACACATTTCTGTTCAGTGACGCTTTCAGTTATTTGGAGGCGAGCTGATTTCTTAGATGTCCCGTGACGCCCCGGCAGAAAGAAATTACCCAGCAGTGAAGTAGGCGTGACATGTGTATGCTACGTGGACGATGGAGATGGGTCTGCAACCGATGTGTATTGATGAAAAAGTTATGTAATTCTGTAACCATTTTATTAACTGGAATACGAAATGAACTCCCTACCTGTTTCTATATTTCCATCACCCTAAGACTAAAACTCGTTTAAAAGAAAAGTATCAAGACATCTTTCGAACTAAATTAACCCCCCTACCTTCGCTGTTTCATCTCTCACTGTCCTCTTTGTAGGGGCTGAAATTTCAGTGGGTTTTTTGATTGGTTTTTAAACTTGTCAGCTTCCCCTGATGTAAAAAAAATGTAATTGCTTGAAATGCATCGAAAGCTTAGTTATGTACTATATACAAATATTTATCTCAATGCACCGTAAAACCCGCATTTTAATGTTTGATTATATTACAACATGCCTACAATATACACCAACATTTAAATTTCAGGGTTCAATCTATGGACCAAGAGGCCGTCCGGCAGGGCAAGACGTGGGGCGCGTGTGCATCGCGCCGTTGGTGGACAGCGTGGTAGAAACACAATAGTGATTGCTACAATATCTGACCAATGTGGAATACTCTATCCCGAAATCCACTTTGGTTCAGTGACAAAGGAGGTATTCAGTGATTTCATTGCATCACTTTCTGCAATAATTGGGGACGCAAGACCTATGCTTGTTCTAGACAACGCTCCAATTCACAACGGTATCGCAGCACTCTACCTAGTGTTAAATATTAAATTTCTCCCTCCCTACTCTCCTTGCTTGAACCCCATAGAAAACTGTTTCTGTTTAAACCCCACTTGAAGCAGTACTTTCACCGCGAACTCCACGGTGTTCACATCACACTCCACCACGTACTTCGTCTCCACCACAGCCATGCATAAACAACTCATAATGGCATGCGTCTGAGGCCTTGGCAGAGTATTGCTTCGTGGAAGTACACATTCCACAAACAAATTCACACAACTAATTAGTCATTACAAAACTTTTTTTAAGTAAATCTTATATAAATTGTA
>NW_020870322.1:343914-348914 GCF_003789085.1 Penaeus vannamei
GGATACAGAGAGAGACACAGACACAAAGAGAGAGAGAGAGAGAGAGAAAATACAGCGAGAGAGAGACACACAAAGAGGTAGAGAAAGGGGATACAGAGAGAGACACACACACACATACACAGACAGAGAGAGAGAGAGAGTGAGAGACACAGAGATGAAGATGATGAGAGCAGATAAACACAAAGACACACAGAAAGAAAGAGAATGAAGATAGAAAGACAGACATAGAGAGAAGAAACGAGGGGAGCGGAGTGGTACAAAAGCAAGCACTCTGTACAATAACTTCACTTCATGAACTCAACTCCTTAAATATCGGATAATGAAGCCACCACCGAGGAGAAGTAATTAAAACAACTCATAAACAACACGGAAAATAAACAGCTGATTACATTTTAATCTCTCGCTAGCGATCTCAAACATGCAACATAATCATCATTACTCTTTTAATATCAGCTTTCCCTTTCATTAAAATAGGAGATGAGATAAGACACGATTCTTTTTCTGCTCTACTTCCGGCGTCAAGGAGCGGAGAGGAGGTGGAGGAGAGAAATAATCAAGGAGAGAGGAAATGGATAACCCTGGGCGCCGTCCCTGCTGTAGTTCTTCTCGTGGGTACGTGTGTGTGTGTGTGTGTGTGTGTGTGTGTGTGTGTGTGTGTGTGTGTGTGTGGTGTGTGTGTGTGGTGTGTGTGTGTGTGTGTGTGTGTGTGTGTGTGTGTGTGTAATTATATTATATTGTGTGTGTGTGTGTGTGTGTGTGTGGTGTGTGTGTGTGTGATGTGTGTGTATGTATATATATATATATATATATATATATATATATATATATAATATAATATATATATATATATATATATATATATATATATATATATATATATATACATATATACATATATACATATATATATATATAATATAATAATATATATATATATATATATATATATATATACATATATACATAACACATACACATATATATATACATATACATATATACATATATATATATATATATATATATATATATATATATATATATATATATATATACACATATATTATATATATATACATATACACATACACATATATATAAATATACATACATATATATACATATATATAAATATAATAAATATAACATATATATAATAATACATATAATATATACATATATACATAAACATATATATACATTATATACATATACACATATACATATATATACATATATATACATATATAATACATATATACATATATATATATATACATATATACATATACATATATACTTATACATATACAAGAAAGCGAGAGACACGCTTCTTCTCTCTCCTTCTCGTCCTTTTATAGAAGTATGTATCTACAGTATATGTCCGTATGTTCCTCGCCTCCTCCCTCTCCTTCCCTACCAATCCTCGCTTGCTTTGTCTGCTGAAGTCACCCCCTCCCTCCCCTCTCCCCACCCCCCTCCCCTCCCCCTCCCCCCTCCCCCTCCCACCCCCCCTCCCCCTCCCACTCCCCCCTCCCCTCCCCCTCCCCTCCCCCTTTTCCTCCAACTTACTCCGCCCGCCCAGTTTTACAACGCGATTAAAACAGCCAAGGAAGTTATAACGTGATCAAGTTGTTTTCTATAATCAGTTCTTGCTGCTTAATTGGAATCCGGTTAATTTTTGTCTCCCTAATTTCGTACGATTTTTTTTTTTTTTTTGGGGGGGGGGGGATTTAGGTCACGCGCTGTCGAAGAGGAAAAATTGATCTATTGGCCGACAGTTTTCTTTTGGTTATTATTTTTGTTTTGTTCTTCTCTTCATTTCATTCTCTTCTGTCTGTCGTCCTGCTCTCTCTCTCTTTCCTTGTCTGTCTGTCTTTGTCTGACTCTCTCTGTCTGCTTGTCTTTTCTCTATCCTCTTCCCTCTTCCTCTTCCTCTTCCTCATTCCTCTTCTCTTCGCTCTTCCTCTTCCTCTTCCCTCTCTTCCTCTTCCTCTTCCCTCTTCCTCTTCCTCTTCCTCTTCTCTCTTCCCTCTTCCTCTTCCTCTCCTCTTCCTCTTCCTCTTCCTCTTCCCTCTTCCTCTTCCTCCTCTCTTCCTCTTCCTCTTCCCTCTTCTCTTCCTCTTCCCTCTTCCTCTTCCTCTCTTTTCCTCTTCTCTCTCCTTTCCTCTTCTCTCCTCTTCCCTTCCTCTTCGCCTTCCTCTCCTCTCTTCCTCTTCATCTTCTTCCTCTCCTCTCCCTCTTCCTCTTCCTCTTCCTCTTCCTCTCTTCCCTCTTCCCTCTTCCTCTTCCTCTCTCTTCCTCTCCTCTCCTCTTCCTCTTCCTCTCCCTCTTCTCTTCTCTCCTCTTCTCTTCTCCTCCCTCTTCTCTTCTCTTCCTCTTCCCTCTACCTCCCCTCTTCCTCTTCCCTCTCTTTCTTCCTCTTCCTCTTCCCTCTTCCCTCTTCCCTCTTCCCTCTCCCTCTTCCCTCTTCCCTCTCCCTCTATCCCTCTCGATTGTCATTACTTTCCTTTTCTTCGAACTCTGAACTTCGAGATAAATATTTTTATATTATTCCTCTCAAAGTTGAAAAAATCTACGACTTCATTTGATTAAAATGCGGATCATCTATTGAGTAAAAATCAAATGAGAGGTTACAATTTAGACGCGAGGTTGTTCTGGTACGTTTTTGTTAGTGGCGAAGTTGTTGTTGTTGATAATGGTGAAGTTGTTGATGGTGGTGAAGTTGTTATTTTCGATGGCTGTGAAGTTGATGTTGAAGGTGGTGAAATTATTGTTGGTTGATGTGTTGGTGATGGTGGTGAATTGTTATTGATTGGTGGTGAAGTTGTTGTTGATGTGTGAAATGGTGTTGATGGTGGTAAAGTTGTTGTTGGTGGTGAAGCTATTGTTATTGATGGTGGTGAAGTTGTTGTTGATGGTGAAATTGTTATTGATGGTGGTGAAGTTGTTGTTGATGGTGGTGAAATTGCTGATGGTGGTAAAGTTGTTGTGTGATGGTGAAATTTTTATTGATGGTGTGAAGTTTGTTGATGATGTTGTTGAAGTTTTATGTGTATAAGTTGATAGTTGGTGAAATGGTGGTGCTTGTGGTGAAAGTTTGGTTGGTAAAGTTGTGATGGTGTGAAGTTGTTGTTGTGGTTTGTTGAAGTTGTTGGTGTCGATGTGATAAAGTTCATGGTAAAGTTGTTGATGGCGGTGTGTTGTTATCTTGGTGTGAAGTTGTTATTCTTGGTGGTGAAGTTGTTATTAAGTTCTGTTGGTGTAAAGTGCTGGTGTTGACGGTGGTAAGTTGTGATGATGGGTGAAGTTATTGATGTTGTTGTTGTTATTGGTGATGAAGTGTTATACTGATGAAGTTGTTGGTGGTTGAAGTTCATGTTGATGGTGAAGTTGTGGTGTTGTGATGTTGAAGTTGTTGGTGTTGAGATGGTGAAGTTGTGTTGTGTTGATGATGGTGAAGTTGTTGGTTGTTGATGATGGTGAAGTTTGTGGTGTTGATGATGTGAAGTTGTTGTTGGATGATGTGAAGTTGGTGTTGGTGGTGAAGTTGTTGATGACTGGTGAAGTTTTGATGGTGGTGAAGTTGTTGTTGGTGTGGTAAGTTCATGTTGGTGGTGAAGTTTTGGTTATGTGGTGGAAATGTTTGATGTGGTGAATTTTTGTTTGGTGGTATTGGCATAGTTGGGTGCGTTGCCCAATTGTGGTGTGTGTTGTTGTCGGTGATAAAGTTCCTTTATTGTTGGTGATGGCAACAATGTCGTTCATGGTGGTGAAGACCTAGTCACCGGTGGCATTCTTCAAGCCATCCTGACCTCTCCCCCTTCTTCCCCGCGCCCTCAAATACACCAACACCGAATCCGAATCACACTCCTACACCACAACCCCACTAGACCCTCACCACACACCCCTAGACCCCCACAACACTCCACCTTACCCACACCACATCCCCACACTCCACCCGACCACACACCCCCTAGACCCCCACCACACCCCACAAGATCCCACCACACTCAACTAGACCCCCACCACACCTCACTACACCCCACCCACACACCACTACACCCCCACCACACCCCCACTAGACCCCCACCACACCCCACCACACCCTCACCACAATCCCCACTCCACGAATCTCCCCCATCATCGCACACCAGGCAACACGACCGCAATAAGGGACGCCAACACATTATCTCGAATCTGCAACAAGGAAACTGCCATTTAAATGTGCAAAGTCCGCTCGCTTATAATTAATCTTGCAGGAAGAACAGGGTCCGCATTTAAGCAAAAAAAAAAAAAAAAAAAAAAAAAAATAGACCCCGAAATCCATGTACATTGCAGTTGCTTACCTGCCTGCTTGCGGAATTCAGATTGCAAAGGCGGAATAAATGGCTGCTTTGTCTTCATTATTTTTTTTGTTGATGTAATAAGAAAAAATAACAATGATGGTGATGGTAATGGTGGTGATGGTGATAACGATAATAATAATATTAAAAATAATGATAATAATAATATTAAAAATGATAATAATAATGTTATTAAAAATAACGATAATAATGATATTAAAAATAAAATAATAATAGTAAGGAAAAACAAGAAGAGAACGAAGAAGAAGAACAAGAACAAAAAGAAAAAGAAGAACAAGAGCAATAGGAAAATAACTGAATGATAATAATCAACAATAAATAATTATAATAAGTCACTATTTTCATAAGATTATCAGATTATCATTATCATATCAGCCTATCAGATTATTATCACTATTATCATCATTATCAGATTATTATCACTATTATCATCATTATCAGATTGTTATCATTATCATATCAAATTATCAGATTATCATCATTATCAGATTATCATCATTATCATATCAGATTATCGAATTTTCATTATGATTATCTTTATCAGATTATTGCCATTATAACAAATTATCAAATCATCTTTATCAGATTATTGCCATTATATCAAATTATCAAATCATCATTATCATCATCATC
>NW_020870322.1:353914-358914 GCF_003789085.1 Penaeus vannamei
TCTGTGGACTCGATTTTGATTTCGCGTTTATTATTATTATTATTATTATTATTATTATTATTATTATTATTATTATTATTATTATTATTATTATATTATCATATTATTATTATTATTATATCATTAAAAATTAGCAAAATGCCTTCGCAAAATGAAAAATAATAAATAAATTCCAGCCCTATGAACCCGGGTTGCGAAATGGATAAATGATGAGTAGGCCTATGCACATATCCCCTCGACCCCGTCTCTTCCTCAGTGAAAACAAAGGGGTAAAACAAAACAAAAAGAAAGGGGAAAAGCTATGACCAAGTGGGAAAATAAAAGTAAAAAAAAAAATAAAAACAATATTATAGTACTTTTAATAACAAAAACAAGAAGCAAAAAAAAAAAGAGTTGAACCAAAAAGGAGCAAAAACACAAGCAACCCATTCCCTTCAAGCAGCAAGTTGATTTTGACATCGCAACTTGGGAAGCCAACTTTCGCATTATAATTCCACACACACCCCACCCCCACTCCCCACTCCCCCATCCACCACCCCCCCACTGCCCCTCCCCCCTCCCCCCCCCCCCACTCCCCCATCCACCCGGGAGCCGCGGCGCCACGTGTCGAAAGCCATTCAGTCTTCTTCTGCGCCGCTTCAAAGGGACGCGCGACGGAGGCGAAGAAGAGACTGAACTCCGGCCGCGGTAACTTTTTGTCGGGAAACATTCGCCTCTCAAGAGCGAGCGCAACAAAGAGAGAAAAGATAATAATAAAATGGTAAAGGGGAAGTTTTTCTTCGGCTCTGATCAGTCCCAAAGAAAAAGATTTGCAGCTGTTTCTGAGTCGATGGTGGAGGGGGGGGGGGAGGGTCGCTTCTGGGGCGCACACATGCATGCAAAAGGACACGCACGTACACACACACACACACACACACACACAACACACACACACACACACACACACACAAAAACGCATATATAGACCGAGGGCAGAGACAGACAGACACGGAGAGAGATAATATCATACATACAGTCAGTCAGAAAGAGTAGGAGATAGAGACAGACAGACAGAGAGAATCATACAAACAGGCAGAGGGAGACACAGACATACAGAAAGAAAGAGAGAGAGAGAGAGAATCATACAGACATACAAAGATAAAGACAGATATACAGACAAAGAGAAAGAATCATGCAAACAGGCAGAACGGCAGAGAGAGACACAGACATCCAGAGAGAGAGAGAGAGAGAGAATCATACAGACACACAAAGACAAAACCAGACACACAGGCAGAGAGAAAGAACCATACAAACAGACAGACAGACTCTAAAGACACACACCAGAGAAGGGAAACCCGCGCCCAGGGAGTCCCCAGTCGATCTCCAAAACGACCTTTAGTAAACGAAGGATTTAATGGGCGTCGCGGCCCCTGGAAACGCCCTTACCCCTATCATTTACCTACCTATCTATCTATCAGTCTCAGTCTCAGCCTCTGTCTCAATCTCAGTCTCACCCCCCCCCTCTCCGCTGGACCTATGGCCGACACGCCCCCTGAATCAGGATCCTCTCGTGCGATTGGGATCTCGTAGGAGCGAGGCAACGTCTCAGGAGGAGGTGGGTTCCAGGAGGTGCTGGAGGGAACAGCTGATGCGTCGCCTTGGGTATTGGGGGTATTACCTTTCCCAGTACTCTTTTCCCGTCTTTTTGTTTCTTCTTTTACTACTATTCTTTTTTTTTTTTTTTTTTTTGTTATTACTCTCTTCCCATTTTTTTTCTTTTTTTCTATTTCTTATTGTTACTTTTTTTGTATTACTCCTATCATTTGACCTTTTGCATTCCTCTTTATCTGTTTGCGTTACTCCCCTGTGTTTCGTTTTGCATCAATCCCTTTTCCTTTGTTCCATATTTATATTTTATTCTCCCATTCCTCCTTTTCTTCTATTTTTACATCATTCACTCTTTTATTCTTCTACTCTATCATACTTGTCTTCGGGCCTCTCCCATTTCCTCATTCATTTCTCTATTTATCCTATCATATATTTTCTTCCAATCATTTTCTTTTCTTCCAATTATTTTCTTTCCTTCCAATCATTTTCTTTTCTTCTCCTTTTCTTCCAATCACCGTCTTCTTTTCTTCAAGCATTTTATTTTCCAATCATTTTATTCTTTTCTTCCAATCATCTTTCCTTCCATCATTTTTTCTTCCAATCATTTTCTTCTCCAATAATTTTTTACCAATCATTTCCTTCTTCTCTCCCAATCATTTTTTTTTCTTCCAATAATTTTTCTTCCAATCATTTTTCTTCTAAATTTCATTTTCCAATCATTTTCTTTTCTTCCAATCATTACCTTTTCTTCATTCTTCTTTTCTACCAATCATTTTCTTTTCTTCCAATCATTATATTTTTTTCTTAGCTTCCATTCATACTTCTCTTCCAATCATTTTCTTTTCCAATATTTTTTTATCTACCAATATTTTTTTTTCTTTCTTCCAATCATCATCTTTCCTTCCAACCATCTTCTCCTCCAATTTTTTTTTTTCCAATCATTTTTTTTTTCTACCAATCATTTTCTTCTTTTCTTCCAACCATTTTCTTCTTTTTTTCCAACCATTTCCCTTATTTTCTTCCCATCCTTTCCTTCTCCTTTTCTTCCCATCACTCCTCTTTCCTTCCCACCATTTCCTCCTTTTCTTCGTCACTCTCGCCTCTTCCTTCGTTAATTACTACCGTCATGAGTAACTTCAGAGTAATAATACCCTTGACTTTACGAATCATTAACCCGCCTGAAGTTAAGCGTGTAATAATCCCTTATTATTGTTTTTTTTCTTTTCTTCTCTCCTCTCCTCTCGTCTCTTTTTCTTCTTCCTCTCCTCTCCTCTCTCTCTCTCTTTTCTATATCCCTATCCTCCTCTCCTCTCCTTCTCCTCTCTCTGTCTATCTACACACACACACACACACACACACACACACACACACACACACACACACACACACACACACACACACACACACACACACACACACACACACACACTCACACTCACACTCACACACACACTCATACACTCATACACACACACACACACACACACACACACTCACACACACACACACACACACACACACACACACACACGACACTCACACACACTCAATGCCCTGAAGTGTGGCAGTGAAGCGCTAGTTCTGGGTGGTCTGCCGTTTATTTCTTAAATGTCTGATATGGGTAGGGGTAGACAGATAGACGGATAGATAGATGGGTAGATAGATGGATAACAGGAGCAGTTGATAGTAGTAATGAGGATGAGAATGAGGATAAGGATAAGGGTAAGGAAAGATGGATGGATGGATTTATGAATGGATGGATTGAGTGATAGACAGATAGATTGATTGATATATATATAGATAGATCGATTGATATATAGATAGATAGATTGATATATAGATTGATAGATTGATATATAGATAGATAGATTGATTATATAGATAGATTGATTAATATACAGATAGATAGATAGTAATGATGATAACAACGGTATTGATAATCATGGTAATGATAATAAGCATAGTGATGATCAACATAAAAATATTACAGATAATATTGATAACAGCAACAGCAGTAGATAGTAGTAATGTGGATGAAAATGAGGATAAAGATAAGGATAAGGATAAGGATGAGAAGGAGAAGGAGAAGGATAAAGATGATAATAACAATAATAACAACGTTAATAATGATAACCAAAGAAATAATGATAACAACGAAATCAAGAAAAACGATAATAAACCAAATCACCATAAACCATAAAACCCAAAAAAAAAAAAAAAAATCCCGACCCGACAACCCACGAAGATTTGCCTCTCTCCCTCCCTCCCTCCCTCTCTTTCCCTTCTTCCTCCCTCTTTCCCTCCCGTCCCGTCGTCGGCTGGTGCGGGATACGCCCTTTGCCCCCCACCCAACCCCACCCCACCCCAGCGATCGTAACCAGCTCCCTCGCTCGTTAAGCCCGAGTTTGTTTAAAGAACGAGAACGCGTCGCGCCCATCAACCGAGGGCGTGAGGGCGCGCTGGTGTGAAAGGGCTTTGGGTAAGGGTGTTTGGCATGAGCCGAGGGTGAGGGAGAGAGGATGAGAGGGTGAGGGAGAGATGGTAAGGGTCGAGGTTAAGGGTGATAGGGAGAGGGTAAGGGTGATAGGGAGAGAGAAGAAATGCGAGGTTAAGGGTGATAGGAGAGAGGGTGATAGGGAGAGAGTTCAAATTAAGGGTGATAGGGAGAGGGAGAGAGGGAGGTGCGAGAGGTAAGGGTGATAGGTGTAAGGGTGACGCGGTGAGGAAAGGGTAAGGTGAGAGGGAGAGAATGGGGAAAAGGGTAGGGGTGAGAGAGTGTGGGGGAGAGGGGAGAGAGGCAGGGTAAGGGTGAGAGATGGAGCGTGAGGGGGTGAGGACATGGAGGCTTTAGAAGAGGGTTTTCTTTTTAAGAGGCTGTGATTGTCTGAGTGTGAGGTTTCTGTAGAAAGTTGTATGAGAGAGGGAGAAGCTCCCTATGCTTAAGTATGAGAGTGATTTTGCCCTCCATTAAGTGTGTTTTCTAAGGAACAGTAACAGGAATGTGCAAGGATGTGAATGACTACAGCTCTCCGTGTGGATAAGTGTGGAGGATGTCTTAGGATAATGAAATTTTGAAGGAGGTTGTAACTGAGTGTGAGAAGATACGACAAGATAATCTTCGTAAGAGAGTGTGAGAGTGGGAAGGCCTTCTTGGATAAAAGCTTTGTAGAAGAATGTGCATATGTATGCGAGTTTGTTTGGTGTCCTTGGATTCGTGTTTTAAGAGTGATCTAAGGGTACGTGAGGAAGTCCTTGGGCTATCTTGAAGGAAGGGTGGAAGAGTGTGAATCCACCCTTGCTTTTACTAAGGGAATGTAAGTGTACGCATTAGGAAGAACAAATTACTCTGATAAGTGTTTTGGGTAAGTACGGCAGTATGAGAGAGCCAGAAACCATTATATATAGGACATGCA
>NW_020870322.1:363914-368914 GCF_003789085.1 Penaeus vannamei
TACAATCACTAGCATTATCACGATCTTTATAATTATTATCATCATCATCATCATTACCATCATTATAATCATGTGCATAAATATTATCATCATTATTATCACCAACCTTACCATTATTTTAAAAATATTGAATGAATCACAAATAATGTACATCAATATTATCATCCTCATCATCATCATCACCAACCTTATCATTCTTTTCAAAATATTGAATGAATCACAAAAAATACATAGTTATCATTCCTGATGGTAAAAAAATGAAAAAATGCAACCAGAAGTTATCCAAAGAATTGCAAAATATAATAATTACTTTCACAACTATTCACCCACGAAAAAGCCCTTAACCCTTTCGCTTCGATGCTCGAGGATGCGTCGTGTGGCCGAACGACAACGCAAAATTTTGTTCGATCCTAACCAACTGACACCTTCCTAGTTCTTTAGCTTGTCGTTATACATATATACTTACACTAATATATATGTATATATGAATGTATATATATATATATATATATATATATATATATATATATATATATATAGTTGACACATACATATATGTATGTATATCTAAATATCTATATCAACCTATCTGTCTATCTATATATTTATCTATATATACATATATATATATGTATGTATATATATACATATACATGTGTGTGTGTGTGTGTGTGTGTGTGTGTGTGTGTGTGTGTGTGTGTGTGTGTGTGTGTGTGTGTGTGTATATATATATATATATATATACATAGATAAATGTGTGTATGTGTGTATGTGTGTGTACATATATGTGCATATATGCATAGTACATACATGTATATATATATATATATATATATATATATATATATATATATATATATATATATATATATATATATATATATACATATATATATATACATATGTATACATATATATCGTGTTGTATAAATGTGTATATATAGATAGAGATATATACATTTAAATGTACGTATATATATATATATATATATATATATATATATATATATATATATATATATTATATATATATATATATATACATACATACCACCCCTCGCTCTCTCCCTATCTCTTCCTCTCCCTCCCTCTCTCTATTTCTCTTTCTCTCCCTCCTCTTTCTCTTTGTTTGTTCTCGAGGTACAGAGCGAAACTGTATATACAGATGGTTATTTTCGATGCTTGTACAAACGTCTCTCGCAGTACATGCTCGCGGCGCCAAGGATGCATTCAGATAAGTTTGCATGTGCGAACTACAACACCTCCATTCATCCCTTACCACACACACACCCCTTCCTCTACGCACACACCAAGACTCACATACGCACATAAATAGAAGCCTATCGGTAAAAAAAAAAAAAAAAAAAAAAAAAAAAAAAAAAAAAAAAAAAAAAACATGAAATGGCTCGTCGTAGTCAGGGGGTTAATTTCATAAAACAAGATCCAGGTTGGTTATATCCAGCCCAGAAAAGGGTTATGTCAGCCTTGATACTTTCTTGATCCGCGAAAGCCTTTAATTAAAGATAAAGTCAACGACGGGATTTAGTCTAATCTACTCAGACTTATCTACCGCGATTTTAATTTTGATTTAATTAAAAGTCACTATTTTGCGGAACTACTTTACCGAAATCGCAGTGGATAATGCCACTTGTTCTGTGCCGTAAAATCAAGTTAAACAAAGACCTAATTGTATAACAGTCTTGGATACATAAGAAATAGTGAAATGAAGACCCAAAATTCAAGCGATATAACCCTGATGTTACACAATTTAAAAATCTATATTCACACTCAGTTTGCAAAATTCTCTTTCCATTTTTCTTAATTTCATTCAAAGTATTTAGTCCCCTTTTTACTATTTCCAACTGAGGATTGTTCATAAGTTAAACAAGAAAGTTTTCAATAAGAAATTGCCAAAGTACCCGGGAACTACAAGACTTTTTTTTCGTGTATGGATGTGTGTGTGTGTGTGTGTGTGTGTGGGTGTGTGTGATCCCTTGGAGTATTTGCTCATGACAGGCATTGTATACCTACGATTGTCATAATCGACAAATACCCAATAAATCTACATATAAAAAACTGTTTTGGGGACTCTATGGAGGGTAGGTCGCTCTCGTTCGCAAATACCAAGAAGGGAAGTTTCGAACAGTAAAACGACCGGCCTGTGTTGCGCGAACGAGTGAACGAATAAACGAACGAGTGTAAACGAGTGAACGAATAAACGGCCTGTGTTGCGCGAACGAGTGAACGCGAACGAGTGAACGAATAAACGGCCTGTGTTGCGCGAACGAAACGAGAACGAAACGAAAACGGCCTGTGTTGCGCGAACGAGTGAACGAATAAACGGCCTGTGTTGCGCGAACGAGTGAACGAATAAACGGCCTGTGTTGCGCGAACGAGTGAACGAATAAACGGCCTGTGTTGCGCGAACGAGTGAACGAATAAACGGCCTGTGTTGCGCGAACGAGTGAACGAATAAACGGCCATCCAAAGCAAACCACCACAGAGATCGCCGAATGAACCAAAATCCTTCCAAACACGGGCATCTCACAATCGCTGTATATGTCCTTCCAAGTCCTACCCATTCTGCTTCATCATTTACATTATTCTTTGCAATTACAAAAAGTAAACTGGACTTACCTTATTGGTGTAGGGAAGAAACTTCTGCTGCACAATTGTTGTAATTCACTGAATTTGCTGTTATCCCAGAGGTCGAAACTATTTCACAGAGTTTATTTTTACCGGATTATCGGATTAGAATTCGAAAACACAAGTAGCACTGTAAACAAACGTCACTTGCAAAACGACCAACGAGAACTGGCGCTGCGCAGAAGCAGGCCGCTACTGCGATATTATTGCCAAATAAAATGCGAGTATTTGATGATCCAGTATATGATGTACATATTTTTAAAAAGAAATATGTATTTCGGTCTAAGTTAATAGAAATTTAGATACACAAATTCATCACAACTTGTGTCCATTTATAGAAGAGTGACCATGACTATCCGTGACGTCATGACTCGTGATAGTTATGCCTTGTTCGTTCGGTTCGGTTCGAAGCGGTTCGAGGCGGTTCGAGTGAAGGCTGGATTCAGTCGTGGCGAGTTTTTTGCGGTGCACTTTCATTGCATCGGGTTGCTTATGCAGATTAGTTCTGGTATTGACGAATGCATGTTTTCCATACATATATGTATATATATATATATATATATATATATATATATATATATATATATATATGTGTGTGTGTGTGTGTGTGTGTATGTATATATATATGTATATGTATATATACATATATGTATACATATATGTATGCATATATTGTGTGTGTTTATATGTGTGTGTGTACGTGCGCGCGGGCGTTTGTGTGTATATAATACATAATGTTTCACTCTCCTCTCCCTTCCCCCCTCCCTCCCTTTCTCCTTTTCCCTCTCTCCCTCCCTTTCTCCATTTCCTTTCTCCTCACCGTCCATCTCCGACCTCAAAGGAGTGAAGGTTCCGTGAAGTTTACTGCAGATTGCCTGTCAAAAAGCGAATACAAGATCTGTTTGCGAATAAAACTAAATAATTGGCGGTGCGTCTGTTTTTCTTCCTCTTCACGTCATCCATAATGTATCAGACGGAAATGTGAAACAGAGAGGATTATGCAAGTAATGGCCTTCATCCCCGCCTTCATTATTAACTGTCAAACGCCTCTGCTCTCGCTCCTGCGCTGATTAGGGTTTAAAAGGGCGTATGACACAAGCAGCCCTGATGCAAACTTGCTTTTAATGTAAATTATGAATATCGATTTGCTTTTTTTGTTGTTGGTTTGTTTTTTATTTGGTTTGGTTTTTTTTTTTGTTTGTTTTTTTGTTTTTTGTTTTTTTTTTTTTTTGCTTTTTGTTTTTTTGTGCAATTATAAACGTCATTGTTGTATTTCTTCTTTGTTTTCATGCCATTAAATACTGTATCGTTATAATCGACAGAATTATTAGCATCATTATATATCATATAACCTTTAACATTATCATCGTAATTTCTATTACCATCATATTATTATCATTAGAATAGTTAATATTATCATCTTCATTACTAGAAAAATTGTGACCATCATTATTTTTTTTATCACAAAAGCTATTAGAAATGAGATAATAGGTTATATTTCAATTATCATAACTATACGATAAAAATAATAACTTGCAAACACTGATGCAACACATGTTCATATGAATCAGAAAGGAATTGTTTTTCTATGCTTTTGAAAAAATGACAGAGTCTTGAAAAACAAAACAAAAAAAATACCAGATAAAAATGAGGTCGCTGCATATTTAGCAATAAAAAAATAAAGTTAAAAAAAAAATTAAATAAACATGAAATCCCCAAAATTATCTACAGCAGTAATGCTTATATTTTCAGCACTAGACTTGTTACTAGCCTCTGGCCCCACTGACTAAAAAAAAAAAAATCTTTTGCATCAATTGTATGAAATGAGAATAACATGTAGTGTTAGCATGTTTTCTTGTTCTATATGTAATATGTATGTGTCTTTTATATTTGTCATTATCTTTACTTTCATCATTTTTTTTTTTTATTTCCATTTTATCTTTTTTTATTTTTCTTTTTATCATCATTTCTTTCACATCATTCTAATTTTGATTAGATGATTATGCCTTTATGCTGCATTTCTATATCATTATCATTATTTCGATCTTGATTATCACTGTCGGCATCACTACCAGAGCTGTGGTTGTTACTGTTATCATATCAGCATTACACATTCTCCAATACAATCATGATTACGATCACGCATGCTATTATCATTAGTCTTATCTTTATTATTCTCATGAATACATTATACCTAAAACAAAACTGATAATACACCGAGCATTCTACAATGCACCCCTCCCTCTCTTCTTTAACAAAATAAAGAAATCTCACTCCACACAGAATCCACCAGTAGTTAATTAGTTCCTATTTTATTGCGTTTACTGCTCACTTCATCTACCTCTCTCATTTGC
>NW_020870322.1:386414-388914 GCF_003789085.1 Penaeus vannamei
TTGTTTCCTATCTATGCATTTCAGTTAGATAATGCATGTCACTTATTCGTCGATATGGACGAGGGAGAAATAATAACGTTTCTGCTGTAAAGGGTCATCTTAGTTTGAAAATGAAAGAAGCATAACAAGAAGCGACATTTTCAGAAATATCCTGCCTTGAGTATACATGTACCCAAGTATGAAACTGTCGATTTCTTACCAGTTTACATTAACTTTAGGAATAAATAATCTTTAGGTAATAATCCATAGGTAATAATCCATGGAATGTAAACACATTCTAATGAAAATGGTTTCATTCAGCGGAAAATGTTAATTGTATATTCAGTTTAAAATCTAGTTTACTACTAGCACCAGTGTATGTGCGTTTGAATGAGAGCATTAAATAACATTTCTCAATTCCTTTCCCTGCTCATAACGGTGATGTTAATACCCTATATTTTAGGAGGATAATTATGTTATCAAAAAAGGCTTCTGGCAGGCGCTTTTAAACTGGTTATGGTGGGAGTTAAGGAAGATTCAAAGGCAAGTGATAATGGTTGTTATGCATGTCAGTGTGTATGTTAAAACTTAAGGATCAGTTGGCTGTTTGTTCAAGATTGGTGTTCAGAATAGAAGCATTAGATCGTTTTCGTAATACATGTACGTTTTGTATTGACCTGATTGGATTGTTGGGATGTGTTTATGTTGATTTGACAAGATTGTTTTGATAAAACAAGTAAGTTTCTTAGAGCTGAAGAGTAGATCACTTAATCTAATTATATCATATTTGCTTAAGAAATAGTTGATACAATGCCACATTTTGTAAATAAAAACATAAAAGGTTCTGGGCATTTCATCTGTGCAATAAGAAAGCTCAGAATTTTATGTTGCTATTACCAGTATTGCTCGATGGCAAGATTTCCAAAATTTGACTTTCTTTGATGTGGAATATCCTGACACGTTCCCACAAAGAATGTAAAAGGCAGAGAATGCAAGTTAAAGAATTCGTAGACTCTTTCACCGACATCTTTGAAACTCTAGGATCCATAGTACTATTTACGGTTGTTAGAAATGTCATTGCTGATAGCATTACACAAAACTTAATTAATGTTATTGATAAGACAGTAAATAAGTAAGGATATAGATTGTTTAGACTGAGCTTGGCATTATTAAAAGCAAATAACCCTGAGCTGTCTTCCCTACCCAAAACGGAGAAGATTGATTTTTTTTTTTGTGATTGATTTTTTTTCCAAAACAGAGGTGATTGATTTTTTTTTTCTAATTGATTGATCTGGCAACTTCCTGTGCAACGTCCATTGGTCTCATACATTTGATGTTAGGTGCATCAAATGTAACTTTTACTTTGACAACGTGAAATTATAGTAAGGCCTGAGAATAAAACGGAACTACTGTTTTAGAATGATTTGTAAAAAATAATAACTTACACAAGCAAAATGCTGATTTGGAGAGTTTATTTTTTTGTCTATGTTTTATAGTTGGGGAAATTATTTGGAAATTAGATTTACATAGATAAATATATTATGTTATATATATATATATATATATGATATGTATATGTTATATATATATATATGTATATATATATGTAATATATATATATGTATATATATGTATATATATACATAATATGTGTGTGTGTGTGTGTGTGTGTGTGTGTGTGTGTGTGTGTGTGTGTGTGTGTGTGTGTGTGTGTGTGTGTGTGTGTGTGTGTCTCTGTCTGTCTGTAGATAGGTAGGTAGATGCCGCGTGTATGGAGTTCATCTACACTTTTCGGGCGATTCACGTGAAGAGGAAACGATCGAATGGCCTCACTGGATACTAAGATATATGCATGGTGTCAAAGGCGTTCTGCTAACTCCTATTTTTAGCAACCTGGAAGCGCCGAAGTTTCAAAGCCTCTGTCAATGGGAATGAGATTCACAGATCAAGGCTGTTTTTTGAGGTTGAAATTTTCTGTCGATTATCATTCTGTCTCTCTCTCTCTCTCTCTCTCTCTCTCTCTCTCTCTCTCTCTCTCTCTCTCTCTCTCTCTCTCTCTCTCTCTCTCTCTCTCTCTCTCTAAATGTTCTGACGATTATCTCTCTCTCTCTCCTCCTCCTCTCCCCCTCCTCCTTCTCCTCTTCTCTTCTCCTCTTCCTCTTCCTCTTCCTCTCTTCCTCTTCCTCCTCCTCCTCTCCTCCTCCTCCTCCTCCTCCTCCTCCTCCTCCTCCTCCTCCTCCTCCTCCTCCTCCTCCTCCTCCTCCTTCCCCCCCCCCCCTCTCTATCGTAATTTAATGTAATACGAATCGTGTTAAACTTTGTAAGTCCTGGACAAGAATCCTTATTTAGATGACAATACTTTGCACTTTAATAGATGTAAAGATATATAGTCCATCAATATTTCCTCCTCGGGTGAAGTACTTGTTTCAGTTTTTATTTATTTATTTTTTTTTTTTATATCTATATATATATTTGTTATTATCATTACTATCATTTATTATTGATTATTGTTATTGTTATC
>NW_020870322.1:413914-421414 GCF_003789085.1 Penaeus vannamei
TCTTTTCCTCGAACTGCGATTCAGAGTAAACAGACTGGAATAAACATGGGATTTACAGTAAGAGAAAAGAGAGCTTCAGTGGGTGTGCGTGTATGGATGTGTGTGCGTGTGTGTGTATGTGTTACTCTAACTAATGCACACGGATACAAAGTTTGGTTAACTGTCAATCTATCTATCTATCTATATCTATCTATCCTATTATCTATTCTATCTATCTATCTATAATATATATATCTATTATAATATATATAATATAATAATAATATATATTATATATATATATATATTATATTATATATGGTTGTGTTAAAAATAATTATATTCGTAATATTTGCCAATCATTCAGCGAAAAATTATTCCGTTTATGTTATCATACAAACGTTTAGATTAAATTTAACAATGCAAATGCTGAAAACATTTTTGACGCACCACGATGCTCATTTATTTACGCTGCCCTCGAAATGGGGTGAGTTGTTCCGTGCAGACTTTTTGCTATTTCTTTTTTCTCTTCTTGTTTTGTGTGAATTTTGTGGGTAAACAATTATCGAGTTACATTGTGACTATTTGTCTCTGTCCCTAACTCACTCTCTTTCTCTTTGTCTGTCTGTCGTGTTCTCTCTCTATTCTAATCTATCTATCTTCTATCTGTCTCTTTCTGTCTCTCTCTCCTCTCTCTCTCCTTCCTCTCTCTCTCTCTTCTCTCTCTCCCTCTCTCTCTCCTCTCTGTCTCTCGCTCCTCTCTCTACTCTCTCTCTCTCTCTCTCTCCTCTCTCTCTCTCTCTCTCTCTCTCTCTCTCTCTCTCTCTCTCTCTCTTTTCTCTCTCCTCTCTCTCTCTCATCTCTCTCCTCTCTCTCTCTCTTCCTCTCTCGTCTCTCTCTCTCTCTCTCTCTCCCTCTCCCTTCTGCCTTCTCCTTCTCCTTCTCCTTTCTCCTTCTCTTCTCCTTTCTCCCTCTCCCTTCTCCCATCTCCCTCTTTCCCTCCCCTCTCCCTCTCTCCTCTCCCTCTCCCTCTCCCTACTCCCTCTCCCTCTCCCTTCCCTCTCCCGTCCTTCTCTCTCTCCCTCTCCCTCTCCCTCTCCCTCTCCCTCTCCTCTCCCTCTCCCTCTCCCTCTCCGCTCTCCCTCTCCCTCTCCTCTTCCCTCTCCCCTCTCTCTCTCTCTCTCTCTCTCCATCTCCCCTCTTCCTTCACCTAACACCCTCTCTCTGTCTTTCTCTGGGAATAACTTTTCAATTAATCTATGTTTATCAATTTCTCTATTCTATAAATCTATCTATCTGTCTTATTTGTTTTCTATCAAATCTATTTTCTTTCTATCTGTATATTTCTATCTACCTAACTAATCTATTTATCTGTCTATCTATCTATCTATCTATCTGTCGATCTATCTTATCGAGAGAGAGAGAGAGAGAGAGAGAGCAACCGAGAGAGAGAGGTTTGCTGCAGAAACGTTTGCGATTGATATTTCTTATAGATCTATCGAGCATTTTATATTATAATATGTTATATATATATACTATATATATATATATATTATATATAATAAGTATATATATGTGTGTGTGTGTGTGTGGTGTGTGTGTTGTGTGAATAATGTGGCCACGATCACCTGTGTGTGTGTTGTGTGGTATATATTTATATAGTATATATAGATATATATATATATAATATATATATATAATATCTGTGTGTGGTTGTGTGTGTGTGTGTGTGACCATGATGTGTGTGTGTGTGTGCTGTGTATAATAATATTTATATATATACTTATATATATATATATATAATATATATATATATATATATATGTGTGGTGTGTGTGTGTGTGTATTGTCGTGTGTGTTGATGTAGTGTGTTTGTTCTATATATATACTATATATATATTATATATATATATATATATATATAAATATATAATATAATAATATATTATATATATATGTTTGCATGTATGTGTGCTGAGTAAGTGATGTGAGAGTGTGGGTGTGTTGGTTGTATGGTGTAGTCGCGGTGCATGGTGTTATGTAAGGGTGCCGATGCGTGTGTTGTGTGTGTGTGTGTGTGTCGTGTGTGGTGTGTGCTGTGTGTGTGTGTGTCCCAATGTGTGTGTGTTGTGGTGTGTGTTCGTCTCTTCGTTCTCCGACTACTAACGTTCGTCTTTAAGTTCAGTAATGCCATTCAAAATTCACGAGAGCCCAGTTGACACTAAGTATCTCTGGGGCCGCAGAGGGCCAACTATTCCCTCAACAGCTGAGACGTGTCGCTCTTTGGGAAAATAACATGCCATTCGACATGTTACTCTAACTAATGCACACGGATACAAAGTTGGTTAGTTAACTGTCAATCAATCTAATCTATATCTATCTATCTAATATCTACTTCTATCTATTATCTATCTATCTATATCTATCTATCTATCTATCTATCTATCTATCTATCTATCTATATATCTATCTATACTTCTTATATATATATATACATATATATATGCGTATAAAACATAAATATATATATATATATATATATTATATATAATATAATGTATATATATGTATATGTGTGTGTGTGTGTGTGTGTGTGTGTGTGTGTGAGTGTGAGTGTGTGTGTGTGTAAGAAATAAAAATATATATACATACATCCACAAATACATATGTATATATAGATATATGGATGTAGATATACATAGAGATGTATAGATAGATAGATGGATAAAGATATATAGATATAGATGTATAAATAGATAGATGGATAAAGATATGTATAGGTATAGATACATAGACATATGAATATAGATAGATGCATGGAGGTAGATATAAATAGATAAAAAAAACATAGATAGACAGATGTGTATGTAGCCGAAAAAATAAGACAGAGGGAAAGAGAAAGCAAAGGAGAATTAGAAGGAGAGAGAGAGAGAGAGAGAGAGAGAGAGAGAGAGAGAGAGAGAGAGAGAGAGAGAGAGAGAGAGAGAGAGAGAGAGAGAGAGAGAGAGAGAGAGAGAGAGAGAGAGAGAGACCATCATTCTGATCTGTCTCCTCTTTACTTTCCCTAAAACCGGAATTTAGCTTTGGAATCCGTACCTCCATGTTTTATTCTCTCGGAAAAGCCCGTGTTATTTCCGCCAGAGAAACCGGCTTTTCCCGTGGTCGAGGAAGCCAACGGTGGGTTTGTCTTTGGGTCTGAAAATGCTGGAATATTTCGCGGAGTTTAATGGCCTAATGAAGTGATTAGTTATTTAAAGAAAAAAAAGAAAAGGAAAATTGTCGCGGGACTTGTCAATAGCTAAATTAAGTTAAGATTTTTTTCTCGCTTTCCCTCGGCATCCAAAGTAATTCATTTATGACCTAAAATAAAGAAATCTAATTACATTTTATGAACAGCATGTGTCTGTATTTTTCGTCCTACCATGAATATTTTACAATAATTCACCTAAATAAACCAAACTAGAATTTCAATAATGCAACTGTACTGTCATTGGAAAATAATAATCAATATTTCACTCAATAATTCGTTTTTTTCCGTTATTTTTACATAAATAAAGTACGTTACGATCTCATTCAAATTCAAAATGGCATTTTTATCTTCACAACGATAATGAGTTCGAACACTTTCTGCTTTAACGGAAATTATATTATGGCGCGGGCTTGTGTAAAACCTCATTATATTTGAATTGATAACATCCGATCTCCTTTTTTTTATTTATTTATCATTATTTTTTTTTTTATTAGTAACGCATTATTTTGAATAATACGTTCTTCTTTACCGTTTTCTCCTTTATCCATCGATTTTTTATTTCATTTTTTTTTTTTACCGTTTTTCTTTTATGCATTATAAGCTTTATCTTCGTTATAGTTAAATACTCCTCTCCCCTCCTATCAATTATCTATTTTCCCTGATTTATATATTCATATCTATTGGCTTATTGATTTTTTCCACTTTTTTCTTTTTTTCTCCATTTTTTATTTCTTTCCATACTTCTCTCTCTATTTTTCTCTCTCTCTCTTTCTCTCTTCTTCTCTCTCTCTCTCTTCTCTCTCTCTCTCTCTCTCTCTCTCTCTCTCTCTCTCTCTCTCTCTCTCTCTCTCTCTCTCTCCTCTCTCTCTCTCTCTCCCTCTCCTCTCTCCTCTCCCTCTCCTTCCCTCTCCCTCTCCTCTCCTCTCTCCTCTCCCTCTCCTCTCCCTCTCTCTCTCTCTCTCTCTCTCGGTAATCTAGAATTCTCAAAATTAAAACCCATGACGTGGCGTTAAATTATAACAATTCTTGGCTCCCATTTTCACAGCCAGTGTTGCCTTTCATATTTCCACAAAACCACTAGATATAAGAACAAAATCCTCTCATTTTTCCGTTGAAATGGATATTAAAACTCGTCAGATATATAGTACTTTTTTTTTTAAAGTTCCGCTAGATCACAACACAAAAATTCTAGATCTAGCGGAAAATCGCTAGTATGGCAACACAATCTGGCTGCACATAAAAGGTAACACACCAGAGCAGCAGCGCACTTCGACATGAGCTTCGAGGCAGAGACGAGCACTGCTGGCGGGATGATGTCAGTGTATAAGTCCTGACTGTGGTTCATCTAGTGTTCCTCGCCCTTGGTGCTGATCGCGATGCTTCAACTGGAATCACTGACAGTCACGGGGTCTTCTCGAAAAATGCCTTCCGCGATACTCGTGCCTCTGATAAATCTCTCCTTTATTCAGGAATGGCTCCCTCTCCCTTTCTCACTATCTGTTAAACTCCTTGCTGTAACACACAAGCACACACACACACACACACACACACACACACACACACACACACACACACACACACACACACACACACACACATACACACGTATATATATATATATATATATATATATATATATATATATATATATATATATATATATATATATATAATATATATATATATATATATATATATATATATTATATATATATATATATATATAATATATATAATATGATATATATATTATTATATATATATATATATATATATATATATATATATATATATATATATATATATATATATATATATATATAATATATATATATATATATATATATATATATATATATATAATATCCAATATATATAATATATATATATATATATATATATATATATATATATATATATATATATATATATATATATATATATATATATATATATATGATAACCAAGGTTTCTTTTTTGTGAACTAAACTTTCTGATATATACAAATCATGTTAAAGCAAAGAGGTCACTCCATAGAATCATTCTGTTGCATTACAAAAGAGAAAAAAAACGAAATTAACTTTGATTATCACAATGATCACTGATGTATTTTTTATACGGCATTGTATCCAATGATTTTTATTATACGAGCACATTCCAGTTATCAGATGATTTTGTAAGTTATCAGGTGACACCGTTCTGCAATTCCATGATAAAGTAAAGTAAAACACATTTTATGTAAGTGTGTCTTTGGTTAATCCAATACATTATTCTTCATACAAAACAATGAAGTTTAAGAATAATGAAAAAGTGGATATTCATGTGGCTCTGAAGTATACAATACGAGCGTGTCTTTTGAGAAGTAATTACTTTTCTTTAGTTTGTCTTAAAAATGAGCAAAGAAAGAAATGAAATTTACAACTTTATGCCTCATAATTTTTTGTCTGTCTATTTATTTTCTTTCATTTTCATTTTCTGATTCTCGCTCTTCCCTTTACCCTCTCCCCATTTCCACTTTTTTTCTCTTTCTTTCCCTCATTCTTTCCCACTCCCTCTCCCTTACTCCTTCCCTCCATTACACTCTCATTCTATCTATCTATCTATCTCTCGAATATAAAATACCTCCATCTTTTTATTACAGAATCAAACTCCCTGTAATGGTCACTTGTTCGGGAAAAGGATATGTTTTATTGCCCAGGAACTGAAATGTAAGGAAAGACAAATGTAACTTTCAAAGGGTATTTTAGTTGTTAGAAAGCGAAGGCAAATTCCCTTCCATTTTGGTATTGATCATTGGTCTCGTTTGCCGATTGGAGTTAAGATCATATAAAAAAATGTTAAGCCAACATAGATTTCGAAGAGTTGTAGGAAGTGTGTATGTGTGTGTGTGTGTGTGTGTGGTGTGTGTGGTGTGTGTGTGTGTGTGTGTGTGTGTGTGTGTGTGTGTGTGTGTGTGTGTGTAAACACTACAGGTCTAATTATATGTTCCTAATGACATAATGGCAGCTTACTACTAATGATTATTTGTTATCAATAAATGATTTTACAACTTGTTTCCAGGTATTGCAGAGGAAAAAAAGAGAGACAGACAGAAATAGAGAAATATAGAGAAGAGGAAAAAATAAGAAATAGATGCAGAGAGAGAGAAGAGCATGCATAAAATCATGTTCTGATGCTGATTCATAGATTCAAGCGAGAATTTTCATAACGTTCATAATACTCCCCCATTTCTCTTTACAAATATGAAGGAAGAAATTCGTAAATTGGCTCGTTCTAGTTCAAGGAATTTCATGATATCAAAGTAGTATGCATGCTTTTCTGTGGAAAGGTATTTCATATTCACATCACAGAACCTGTACTGTTCTCGATATTTCTACCTAAGTTTAGAGACTTATTTCAACTGATTATCATGATTTATATGATATTTTTCATACATATATGCTTATTAGTTGCGAGTGCCTCATCATTTCCAAGTCATTTCGTTATGCCAAAGACAAAACCAACTTTGCTATATGCTGGCGATGCAATTTTCCGAAGCTGAAATTATGCTGTATGCCTGCTGGGAGGGGGGGTGTGTGTGTGTGTGTGTGTATGTGAGAGAGAGAGAGAGAGAGAGAGAGAGAGTGTGTGTGTGTGTGTGTGTGTGTGTGTGTGTGTGTGTGTGAGAGAGAGAGAGAGTGAGAGAGGTTGTGTGTGGTGTGTGTTGTTTGTGTTCGAACAATTAAACCCTGCATAAATACACAATCTGCATTTGGAGACCCAAAACACCGAAGATTATTCCAAATATTTCTCGCGCTTCGACAAAATAAACTTTCCTCCTCCATAATGATAATTTATTGGCAAAAAACGTTAGGGTTACATTCAAATTCATGATAGCGATTACACTTTTGCAACGCTAATGGGTTAGAACAATTGCAAAACAGCGAACGGTAAGTCACTGTGCATGCTTATGGAAGACCTCATTAAGCAACTATTGATTATTTTCTTTTATTGTTTCCTCTGTTTTATTATTCGATTATTGGCGGATGCTCGAGGGACGATGTTTATTTATTAACTTTCTTCTCTTATTTCGCTATCACTTATTACCTCCGGCAAGTTTTTTTTTTTTTTTTTTTTTTTTTTTGGTAGCGTTGGTTAGTCCGTTTGTTTGTTCATTGTTAGGATAAATCAAAAAGTTATGAACAGAATTTTATTAAATTCTTACTGTAGGTGTGTCTTAGCCTAGCTTAGATGCCATTAAATTTTTTTTGATCCGTATTCAGGATTTTTTT
>NW_020870322.1:431414-433914 GCF_003789085.1 Penaeus vannamei
ATGTACACAAACGTAAAAATTAAAAAACAAGGGAAAATGCTCCATAAAGTGAACAAAACTACGTGATTAAAACATAAATAAATAAAAGAATAGATAGATAAAGGAAGAAAGGTTTTGAAACAATACGTACACAAACGTAAAAAATGAAAAAGCGAGGGAAAAAATGCTCATAGAAGTGTAACAAATACTAACGTGATGTAAAACATAAAATTAAGATAAAAGAAAATAGATAGAAATAAAGGGAAGAAAGGTTTTTGAAAGCAATATGTACACAAATAATAAATGAAAAATAAGGGAAATGCTTCATAAAGTGAAGCAAAAACTACGTGATTAAAACATAAATAAATTAAAAGAATATGATAAAAAGAAAAGAACACGAGAAATGGCGCGAAAGTAAGAACGAGTAACTATTTTCTTTAAGCAGGGTATAAAAGCTCTAAGTATTCTGCAGTAGGCGCCAGGTAGTGGTGACAATAAACTGTAACATCGAAGTAGCTCCTTTTCCGAATGAGCAAGCAGATGATTTTTTTAATTCGCTTTGTTTACTCTAGACAAGCTAAAGAGGTGCTCGAAGCAGTGTTTAGATGAGGCTTAAAATTGGGCTCATTAATAAACGTCTCCCTCTTAATCTCTGTCTTCTTAATCCTCTGCGCTATTCTTTCGTTCTCACTGCTATCCGATTTCAGTTTTTTTTCTTTTATTTTCGGTCCTGCTGTCCATATTTCATTAGTCGCTCGGTTTAATTTCTTTCTTTCTTTCTCTCTCTCTCTCTCTGCATCTCTCTCATCATCATCTCATTTCTCTCTCTATCATCTCTCATCTCTCATCTCTCTCTCTCTCTCTCTCTCTCTCTCGGCTCCTTCTTCGCTTCTCCTTCTTCCATGATCCTGCCTTCTCACTTCTCAGACCTCTCCCGTCTCCTCTCCCTCTCACCTCTCCGCTCTCCCTCTCCCATCTGCCCTCTCCTCTCCGCTCTCCTCTGCGCTCTCCTCGTCGACCTCTCCACCTCTCCCTCTCCTCTCGCCTCTGCCCTCTCCCTGCGTCTCTTATACCTCGGCACATATAATTGTCACAAAAATAACAAGTAATTATCTCAAACGCAGCAACAGATACGACCCACTTATGCCTCAACAATGCCATCCGTCGCAACATTCAACATCGTTTCATGTTGCGAAGCGTACACGGAGACTTTAATTTCTTGGCCTCTTGAGCTGATACTTAAGTGAATTTTCTTCTCTCCTCAGTCCTTGGAACCAGAGACGTGGGCCAGGGCTGACTGACGACCTGAGAGCTTTGTGTATTCTCGAGAGTTTTTGTGTTTTCTCCGGCAAATTTGGCGCCATTTTTTTCGCGGCCTGTCGAAGGTAAATAAAGAGGAAAGGGACGGTAAGTATAAAATCGTATATACTTTTATAGTCTATTTTGTCTCTATTTCTTTTCTTTGTTTCTTTCTCAGTCCAAGAGTTTTTTTGGTTTGTTATAAGATAGTAGTGATGGAAAATCATATTAATATCGCGTGAAAGTTTTTGTTTTTTTTTATCGCAAAGAACCAAACAGCAGTAGAGAATTTTCCCGCCCGAGGAGAAAATGGAGCGAATTGCCCCCTTTTCCTTTTCAAGCATAACACTTTTAAACTTTTCCGAGATAGGACTTGTTTGTGTCTCTTTCATTTCATAATACGGCAATGGCCCTTCATAAAGTCGGAAAGCCTTAGTTACCAAATCTTAAAGTTACTGGACAAAGCGGAGAAGAAAGTTTAGGCTCGTAGTGTCCGAATTACTTTTTCCACTTTGTGTAAGATAAAATTAGAAATGTGTGTGCTTCTTTTCTGGTACTAAATCTCATCAAATAATTCTTCGCGTCCGTAATGCCCTTTTTTTTCTTCATTTTCCATCCCTTCTAATTCTCCCTCGTTCTCTTCTACTTTCTCTCGTTCTTTTTTTTTCTCTCCCATTTTTTCCTTCCCTTCTAAATTTCTCCAGTCGTTCTCTCTCTAACTTTCTCTCGTTCTTTTGTCTTAATCTTTTCTTCTTTCTTATAGTTTCCACAATTCTTTCATTATTAATTTAATGTTATGTTTCATATGTTTCTCTTGTTTTGGCCTTATTATTAATCCTGTCATTTAAACAATATTATTATCATTTATCAATTAGTAGTAGTATTATGATTATTTTCAAATAATATATCTTCCGAAATCAAATAATGATGATAAAGAAATGACAACAAAAACACACTCATCCTCATCAAGAAAACACATCACGATTACGGCAGACAGTATATCCATGTCAATTGTTTCTCGCCAACCCCCAATCTATTCTCTCTCTGTCTGGTACTATTTCACTAATCTGTATTCTTCTTTCTAGCCTTTTATTTCTCTCTCTCTCTCGCTCTCTCTCATCTGATCTCTGCTCTCTCTGCTCAATCTTCTCACTCGTCTCTGCTACTATCATCTCTCTCTCATCATCATCTCCTCTCTCTTCTCTCTTTTTCTCTTTCTCCT
>NW_020870322.1:446414-448914 GCF_003789085.1 Penaeus vannamei
TTTGTTTGTTTCTTTTTTGTTTGTTTGTTTGTTTCTTTCGTTCTTCGTTTTTTTTCGGTCTTTGTTTCTTTCCTGTGTTCTTTGTTTCTGTTTTGTATCTTTTTTATCCTACTTTTATCATGGATGGCTTTTTTTCTCTCTATGATCTTGAACTGAGTCATAATCAGCGATTTTGTTATAAAATGTATCAGATTTCCTTCCAACACCTTGCATACAAAATTCAAGATATTGATTAAACATGTTCTATTTATGCAAATATCGGTTATAAGCTATTTTCTAATATAACCTTTATAATACAACGTCATTTGGTCGAAACATGGTGGGTTCGTATTAGAAAGGAAATTCAAAATACTGATAAAACATGCTATACTAATGCAAACATCTGGTATCATTTATTCTTTGTGATATTTTTTTATACAACTCTCAATTGGTCGAAGCACAGTAGAGTTCATATATGAAAAGAACCTCTAATCTCGGCAGTAAACAAAAACAAATAGTTACTCCATGAATGATCCCACTCCACAGAAAATGGGAATTTCGTAGAATCCTTTCTCGTAACATTTGAACTTCATTTTCTTTTTTCTTTTTCCTCCCAGAGTGTGCTCTATCTACTCGAGTCAGGAAATTGGTGTCTTATTTTTTTATTCGGAACATTTCTTACGGCCTCGATAGACCAGGCTCTCATTTTGTTTACTTTATTTTCTTACACATTTTCATTTTTGGTTCGTCATGGTACACGTGTGTTGATCTATCAAAGGGAGAATATTTCTAGTTTCTATGAATGCGAAATGAAATAACTGGTTTCCGGTATAACATCGTCGATGCTTATATTTTTAAAAATCTGAAGTGTTGTTATACTGAATTTAAAACAAAAATACAAATTGGTTTTATGCCCGGGTACTCCCTGCTCTTTAGGGACGAGGCAGTGGCTATCCTCTTCCAGACGTCCACCTTGATCTAATACAATACGAAGTAAACACAGACCTCAATATGTCTTCGTTAAAAGAAATCTTCGTTTGGAAACATTTCACTTCTTTTTAGCTTCAGTTTTAAGAGAAGAGACTGTAGGTTAAATTTGATTTTCGATCCGAGTGAGAGGGATGGTGAATGTAAAGGAGACCTGGGATGAATGAGCTTATATTATCCATTCCCCCCACTAATCCAAAATGAACATCGGATAATTCTACCCACTGCAAAGACATCCGATTAAATATAAACAACACCATTAACCCCAAATTCGGATTTCATCATTCATCCTCCCTTCCATTTACCCCCTTTTCTCATTCTCTTCTTCGCTGCTTCATATCCCGTCCCTTCAGAAACCTCATATCCGCCTGCTTTTCTCCCCTTGCTTTATCCGGCGTGTACCTCCTGCCTTCGTGTCCACCCGCGCCCTCCCTTAATCCCGGCTGGAGCGTCTTGCCTAAGCTTTGCCTTCGGGAGAGAAACGTGATTACTGTGACTGCTTTATTCCTCGTGACAGCTGTTCGTCTGCGTTCCTTCCTTCGCCCTTTTTCTGTCCGTCGGGGTGCGTTACGCTCTTTTTCTGTCTTTATTTTTCCCTTTCTCTTACTTTTTTTCTGTTTTCCCTTACTCTTAATATTTTTCTTTTTTTTTCAATCTTTCCTTTTCTTTTAAGTTTTCTTTCTTTTAATCTTTCTTTTTTTCTTAATCCTAATTTTCTCTTTCTCTTAATATTTCTTTTTCTCTTAATGTTAATCTTTCTCTTTTTCTTAATCTCTCCCTTTCTCTTACTCTTTCTTTTTCTCTTAATCTTAATCTTTCTGTTTCTCTTTCTCTTAATCTCTCTCTTTCTCTTAATCTTTCTCTTTCTCTTAATCTTTTTCTTTTTCATAATTTTTCTCTTAATCTTTTTATTTCTCTTAATCCTTTCATTTTTCTTAATCTCTCTCTCTCTTTCTTTCTCTCTCTCTCTCTCTCTCTCTCTCTCTCTCTCTCTCTCTCTCTCTCTCTCCTCTCTCTCTCCTCTCTCTCTCTCTCTCTCTCTCTCTCTCTCTCTCTCTCTCTCACTGAAGATTGACCCTCTTTCTTCCTTGCCTCTTCGAGACTCTCCTTCTTCTTGGTTATCTTCTGGAATTTTCGCCCCCCCCTCCACCTCCCCCCCCCCTTCCCCTTCCGCAAGTTAATTACTTTCATCACTTAATTGGAGAATTTGCATTTAATCTGAATACTTATTATGTGTCGCGTCTCTCTGTCTCTCTCTCTCTCTCTCCATCGGTCTCTCTCTCTCTCGTCTCGTCTCTCTCTCCGTCTCTCTCGGTAGTCTCTCGCCTGCGCTCTCGTCTCTCTCGAGCTGCTCGGTCTGCACGGGTCTCGATCTCTCTGCTCAATCTGCTGGCATTTCTCGGTTCACTTCCGTCCTTTCATTCCTCAGCACATATTTTTTCTAACTATTCTCCGGGCTTTTCTTCTTCCCTCTCGAGCTATCATTTATTGTGGGTTGTACGAGCGAGTCAGTTAGATTTTAGTTCAGTGGTGT
>NW_020870322.1:453914-458914 GCF_003789085.1 Penaeus vannamei
CGAGCGATGCATTCTCGGACTGGTGATGGCGGAGCGGCAACGGATGTGTGTTTGTAAACCATGCGTCTCTGTCCATTGCCAGATAGATAGGTGTTGTTACAGATATACATAAATGTACTATGTATAATGTAAATGTATGTGGATATACGTGTATATATATATGTGTGTGTGTGTGTGTGTGTGTGTGTGTGTGTGTGTGTATATATATATATATATATATATATATATATATATATATATATATATATATATAGAGAGAGAGAGAGAAGAGAGAGAGAGAGAGAGAGAGAGAGAGAGAGAGAGAGAGAGGAGAGAGAGAGAGAGAAAGAGAAAGAGAGAAGAGAGAGAAAAGAGAAAGAGAGAGGGGAGGGGGATTGAGAGAAAGAGATAGAGATAGACAGACAGAGATGACTACGTTCGTGTATGGGGATGTGGGTCTCTCATCAATCATCTCCATCCATGTCTTTATTCAACCATCAACAAATGTTATGTGATCAATAAAAGACCGGATGATACGACTACGTATATAATGCTTTGAGAAACAACTTAAGAACTGACTTATGTTCATAACTCAATGAAAAGTATTCCCGTATGTGCAGTTTGATATGGATTGAGTGATAATTTACAGTTGAAGTTAATTATGGAATAGATCTGAATAGTCTTGAATGCGTTAAATTTGCTTTCACTCTTCCTTTTTCTCATCATCTATTAATTAGGTTTCATTAGTCAGAAGCGCGTTCAGTTTGTTTTCATATGTTCTTTATCTGCCCGTTTATCTGTCTTTATCAATCTATTTACCGAATTATCCTTCTGTTCATACACTTACGTTATTCTTATTCCTGAAACAGAAGGACATTTTTTTTTCTTCGTTTTCTTTCTTTCTTTCTTTTTTAGGGGATTCTTTTTTTATTTTTTTCGCCACACTTGTAGACCGGAAAAAAGATATGTCGAGAAAATCGAGTTAACAAACAAGATTAACCCGCGGGAGATGAGCGTGCTAAGATTTTTTTTCTTCTTTTTTATCTTGGAATATCTTTATGAGAGATATTTTTTTTCGATTTCTATTTTTTCTCTCATTCTATCGGATAAAGATTCTTTTTTTAATGAACGATGGACCAGAGGCAACCAATAGAAATTATGTGTGTGTTTTTTATGCCGCTGTTTACACATAAGCAAAATCAACATATGCAATGAGCAAATTGCATCTATTTACACAGCCCGCAGGTTTGTTGAGTTTAGTTTAGTCCTTTATTTACCACCCTGGCTAACTGCACAGGCGAGGGCAAGCTTTGATACATTCGGAAATATGGTCATAACGCTAGATATTATGATATTACATCACAAACGTAGCATATAAATGATATATTTCAACACCTCAGTTGCGATGAAATGATCAGAGTATTTTTTGCTTTACGTTTGTTATCCCAAATATGCTGAAATATACAAGTATTCGCTTATATTCGCATTGTAAAGTTTCTTTAGAGGTTAACTATGATTTGATTTTATTATCGCATGGGTGACCTTGGTGAACTATAACGTTTTTTAAAGTGATAAGCATCGAGCAAACTTGTTTTAGTAAGCTTCTAAAATAACTATTAAGAAAGATGTAGGAGAGTCTTTTCCGTGTGTTATGGGATCAATGGTGAAGTATACAGTGTGTAGATTTTTTCGCTAAATGTTTGTTGTTAAACTTTCTCTCTCTCTCTCTCTCTCTCTCTCTCTCTCTCTCTCTCTTCTCTCTCTCTCTCTCTCTCTCTCTCTCTCCTCTCTTCTCTCTTCTCTCTCTCATTCTCTCTCTTTTCTCTCTTCTCTTCTTTCTCTCTCTCTCTCTCTCTCTCTCTCTTCTCTCTCTCTCTCTCTCTCTCTCTCTCTTCTCTCTCTCTCTCTCTCTCTCTCTTCTCTCTCTCCTCCCTCCTCCCTCTTTCCCTATCTCCTCTCTCCTCCATCTCCTTCTTTCTCCTCTCTTCTCTCTCCTCTCTCTCTCTCCTCTCTCTCTCTCTCCTCTCTCTCTCTCTCTCTCTCTCTCCTCCTCTCCTCCTCTTTCTCTCCCTCTCTCTCTCCTCTCTCTCTCTCTCTCTCTCTCTCTCTCTCTTCTGCTCTCTCTCTGCTCTCACTTTCTCTCTCTTCTCTCTCTCTTCTCCTCTCTCTCTCTCTCTCTCTCTCTCTCTCTCTCTCTCTCTCTCTCCTCTCTCTCTCTCTCTCTCTCTCTCTCTCTCTCTCTCATCCTCCTCCTTCCCTCCTCCCTGTCTCCCATCCTCTCTCTCCCCCCTCCATCCCGCCTCTTCTCTTCTCTCTCTTCTCTCTCTCTTTCACTCTCTCTCTCTCTCTCTCTCTCTCTCTCTCTCTCTCTCTCTCTCTCTCTCTCTTCTCTCTCTCTCTCTCTCTCTCTCTCTCTCTTCTCTCTCTCTCTCTCTTTCTCTCTCTCGCTCTTTCTCTCTCTGCGCTCTTCTCTCTCTTCTCCTTCCCTCCCTCCCTCCTTCCTCCCTCCTCTCTTCCCTCCCTCCCTCCTTTCCTCCTCCTCCTCCTCTCTCCTCCTCCCTCACTCCTTCCTTCCCGCCCTCCCTCACTCTCTCTCGCTCCCTCCCCCCCTCTCTCTCAGTCCCTCCCTCTCTCCCCCCTCCACTCTCCTTCCCTTCTCCCGCCCCCCTCCCTCTACCTCTCCTCGCCTCTCCATCCCTCCTCTAATTCCCTTCCTCGCTCTTCTTTCTTCTTTCTCCCCTCCCTCCCTCCCCCATTCTCGTCTCCTCCCTTCTTGTCTCTCTCCTCCCTCCCTCCTCTCTCCCCTCCCTCTCCTCATAACTCCTCCCTTCCCCTCCCTCCTCCTTCTCTCTCCCTCCCTTCCCTCCTCTCTCTCCCTTCTCCTTCCCTCCCTGGCCTTCTCCTCATTCTCTCCCTCCCTCCCTCCTTATCCCTCGCTCTCCCTCCCCCCCTCTCCCCTTTTTTCCCCACATACAAAATAAGCAAACAGAAAAGAAAGAACGAAAAAGTCGCACCAAGTAAACTACGAAAATTCCCCCAAGTCCTGGACATTGGCTGGAATGGGGTGCATGTGTCCATCCCTTCAAAACGAGCGCGCGGGAAATCCTCGCCATTACAGCTCACCAAAGTAAATTTTCGGCCTTTGGGGAGTACGCTCGAACACTCGACTGCGAAATAACGGTTAGAAATTTAACAGTATGGTATTTTGTTCTCTGCATCAAGATTCATACGAAACGAAAGAACAAATAGGGGTTATATATATGTGTGTATATATGTGCATGTATATATATGTATATATATATATATATATATATATATATATATATATATATATATATATATATATATGTATGTATGTGTGTGTGTGTGCGGTACGGATTGTGTGTGATGTGTGTGTGTGTGTGTGTGTGTGTGCTGTGTGTGTTGTCGTGTGTGCGTGTGGTGTGTATACATAAACATATACATACATACATATATAATGTATATATATATATATATATATATATATAATAATACATATATATATATATATATATATATATATATATATATATATATTATATATATATATACTTTGGCATATTGTAATTCAGTTATCAAGTTAATTTCTTGAATGTTTTGGAATGTTTAAAATCCAAACGCCATCTGAAAAGCACAGATTGCAAAAAATCGGCGCGTCCATTATGCAGGCGAGGGGACTGTCCACAAGATGATTTTATGATATACTGAAAAGCCATCGACTTGGAGGCGACCCTAAGCTCTATACTCTATCGCAGTGGTTCCCCTAGGCTTTCATCCTTGTCCCCGGTCAATATGCAATAATCTCTATGGCCCTGTACAGAGTCTGTCTCCTCAGATTCAGTTATACGAGTATGAATAGTTAAAAGCGTAGTTAGCTATAGGCAAGAACGCTTTTATAGAAAATTCCAATGTATTCATGTATGAGAGATGGACTCCATCCCGCCTCCGTCTCCCCCCCCTCTCTCTCTCTTCTTTCTCTCTTCTCTCTCTCTCTTCGGGCGTCGGTGTCGGGTCTGCTCTCTCATCTCTCTCCCCCTCCGTGCCTCTCTCTCTCTCTCTGCTCTCTTTCCTCCTTTCTTCTCTTGTTGGTTCTCTTTCTTCCCTTTATCCTCCTTTCTTCTTCTTCTCTTCCTTCTGTTTTATCTCCATGCCTCTCTCCCCTCCTCCCCCTCCGCCCCTTCTCGCCCTCTCCCTCCCTCCTCTCCGCCTTCCCTCCCTCTGCCCCCCCCCTTCCCCTCCCTCCGTCGCTCTCCCTCCTCTCTCCTCCTCTTCCTCCCTCCTCCCTCCTCTCTCCCTCCCTCCTTCTCCCGTCTCTCTCTCTCTCTCTCTCTCCTCGCCGTCGTCTCTCTCTCTCTCGTCGTCTCTCTCTCCTCCCTTCCCTTCCCTCCTCCTCCGCTTCCCTCCCTCCCTCCCTCCCGTGCCCTCCCCTCCCTCCCCCTTCCTTCCTGTCCTGAGATATGAAATTGCTGCTGTCTGCGTGACTCCAATGCACTTCCTGGAGATAAAGTCACTTCATTCGATGTTCATATATTGTATCAAAAATCTCTCCTGTTCCCTCTTCACCTCGGCCGAGTGGGATTCGAACCGCGGACCTACAACAGGGAGCAAAAAATGCCCCCCTCGCCCGTGGCTGAAAGGCATGGAAAGTCCAAGTCGCAATCAAGGTTTCCCCTGCTGTGTATTATGTATGCCCTTCCAGACTGAACCATGTGCATGGATGGTTAAAGAAAAACAACTCGTGTAGGACGTTAAAACAAGCCCTCGTTCTGGTTTCAATTTCGAGAAAATAGTTTCTTCTGAATAGATCTATGTGCGAGGATTATAGTCTGAAACAGCTGTCGAGAGGAGAATGTGGTCTATAATTTGATGGCTCGTCACTTAACCAGGACTATTGATAAGATTTTTAATAATGCATTTCCTTTTTTTTTTCTTTTTCTTTTTTTGAGAGAGAGAGAAGGAATTATCAGTACTAGTCTTAAGTTGAGACAAATCTTTTGATT
>NW_020870322.1:473914-478914 GCF_003789085.1 Penaeus vannamei
ATGTGTGTGAGAAGTGTCAGATTCATTCATCATACGACACCATACGACAGGACTTCAAATGGAGGAAGGTTCCAAACATAGAAACGGGAAGCGAGTCACAAAAAACATAGAAAACTGGAAGCGAGTCACAAAAAAACATAGAAAACGGGAAGCGAGTCACAAAAAAACATGAAACGAGAAGCGAGTCACAAAAAACATAGAAAACGGGAAGCGAGTCACAAATACGAACAGAAAATGGAATCGGAGAAAAGAAAACGGAACGACGCTCATATAACCAGACAAAATATGTATATGAAAAGGATAATAACGCCCATCAAGTACGAACGATTCCGCTTTTATTCCTGTTGTTTGGCGATGCATGAGGAAGAGGAACCATGCAACCCCCCCCCTTCCCCCTCTATCCTCCACCCACCCTACGCCTACCCATAAACTCCAACACCCCCTTCCCCTAACCCTCCCCTACCCTCCCAACCCTCCCAATTTCCCATAACTCCCCTTACCCGTGGCCCTGCCTTACACCTCTTCCCCTAACTCTCCCTTCCCCCTACCCTCCCTAACCCCATTCCTCCTAACCCTCCCTATCCCCCTTACCCCTAGCCTTCCTTACACCCCTTCCCCCTTCCTCCTTCCCATCCCTCCCTTCCCCCGTCACCCTGACCCTCCCTTCCCCTCCCTTCCTTCACCCTAAGCTTCCTTCTCTTTCTTCCTATCCCCTCCCTACCCCTTACCCCTGGCCCTCCTTACACCCCTTCCCTCTCCACCCTGACCCTCCTTCCCACCTTCCCCCTAACCCTCCCTATCCTCACTTCCTTAACCCTCCTTCCTTCCCTTAACCCTCCTAACCCTCCCTTCCACTCTACCGCTTAACCCTCCCTACCCTCCCTTCCTCCTAACCCTCCCTATCCTCCCCTCTCCTTAACGCTCCCTCCTTCCCTAGCCCTCCTTCCACTCTACCTCTAAACCCTTCCCTTAACCTCCCTCCCTTCCCCCTAACCCTCCCTACCCTCCCCTTCCCTTAACCCTCCCCCTCCCCTAACCTTTCTAACCCTCCTTCCACTCTACCTATTAACCCTCCCTAACCCTCCCTCCCTCCCCTTCCCCTTAACGCTCCCTTACCCTCCCTATCCCCCTTCCCCTTAACCCTCCCTCCTTCCCCTAACCCTCCCTTCCACTCTACCTCTTAAACCTCCCTTCCCTCCCTGCCCTCCCTTCCCCCCAACCCTTCCCTAACCCCCTAACCCCCCCCCCCTCCAGACTGGCGCCATTGCAAGACGGGGAAAGAAAAATAAGTCTGATGACGAACAAGCCTTTATTTATGCATCACTGACCGTGGTTGAAGTCGACCTCGAGTTGCCGGTTTGGCAATTATGCTTCATATTTGCTCGCGATGCATGAAATATATGCATGACATTTATGAATTCATGAAAGTGCGTGTGAGCTTCGAGGCTCTCTACTCGAGGGCGGCTTTTGCATGAGTGCGCCGTTTAGACTCGAATATGAAAAGGGAAAATGAATTATCCGAGTTGCGTAAATATTTCATTTTAATCTTGTGAACATGTTTCGGAAGCGACACCCGCTAAGTCGACAGGTATCCAAGGCTGATCTTCAAGACTTTGTTGACCTTGCACTTGACAAAAGAAGCCTGTGAAAAATAAGGAAATAAAAAAGAGATACAGAAAGGAAAGGGAGGAGGAAAAATATTGTGAGAAATTGAGGAAAAGCGAAATAATACGTGTGAGGGAGTTTCTGTGTGTGTGTGTGTGTGTGGTGTGTGTGTGGTTGTGTGTGGTTGTTTGTGGATAGATAGAAAGTAGATAGATAAACTTGTGTTTAAATACATGTTTTATAATGGAAATCCTTAACTTTTTCCTTACAATTTTTTTTTTTTTTCTTCACTATTCATCTAATTTTCTTTTCGCATTTTTAGTCCTTTTCTCTTCTCAAAATATTAATCTATTATTTCATCTTCAGGCTTTCCATTCGTCTTTACAAACTGTTTTCTCTTTCCTTTTTAATTTTGTTCTATACTATCTCTCTCTCTCTCTCTCTCTCTCTCTCTCTCTCTCTCTCTCTCTCTCTCTCTCTCTCTCTCTCCTCTCTCCTCTCTCTCTTCTCTCTCTTCTCTCTCTCTCTCCTCTATTCTTTCTCCATCTACTTATCAGTCGATCTCTTCATCCCAACCTTTCGACATTCTCCTCCAGTTCTCTTGGCTTTGCCATTGCTGCAAGCCGTATCGACTTCCGAGTGATTCCATGTGTAAATGCTGTGACATGTAATAAGCGTGGTAGAAGATTGGCTCAATAGTTTACCCAGGTGCAGGGAGCGATCAAGGGCAGAGTGCATGCAGGAAATAGGTCGGGGCGCTCGTCCAGGCGTGCGGGATAACGTGAGTGGATTATCGTCAGCGTTCTTCGAGCTTCTTCTCGAAGTTTTATTTAATTTTCTGATAGCGTCTGCATGTTGTGGCGACAAGGGGCCGGGAGAAGGGAGGGTGTTAGGCCTCTACTCTCACGCAATCTGTGGCTGCTTCTAAACAGAATGGTAGGGAGAGGAGGGTGAGGATGTATGGGAGCGGAAGGAGAAAGGAATGTGTGTGGATATTTAATGGTAATGGCGGGTGTAAATATGGATATTATATATACTATATATATATATAGTTTATAAAGGGTAGTATAAGGAAATGAGCACATATAGAGAATATATTAAGGTTCCCTCATATAATATATATATATAATATGTGTAATGTGGTATATATACATATATATATAAATATACTACAATAATAATATAAACCTACTACCACGAAATTACATATAATAATATATTAACCGTACATATATAAGTATATACCTACAAATAAAATATAATATATATATATATATATATATATATATATAATATATTATATATGCTATATATACGTACCGTATTTTATATATACGATACATAATAATACCTATACCACTACTACTATATATTTGTATTGTGCACGATATGATAGATGTTCATGTGTGTGTGTATTGTGTGTCTGTGTGTCTGTGTGATGTGTCTGTGTCTGTATCTAATGTCTGTGTCTGTGACTATGCGCTGTGATACAAAGGTGACTCAGAATATAACCAAAGGTATCAATATATATATTATGTTACTTATATATATATAATATCAATATATAGTACCCTAAAACCTAATAGAGGAACCGACCCCATCTAAATATATATATATAATAATATATATTTTATATATAGTTCTACTCTCCTCCCTTCTCTCTCTCTCTCCTCTCTCTCTCTCTACTTCTCTCTCTCTCATTTCTCTCTCCTCTTCTTAATCTCTCTACATCTCTCCCTCTCCCTCCTGCGTGCTCTCTTTCTGCTCGGGGATCTCTCCTCTCTTTCTCTCCTCTCATCTCTCATCATCCTCACTCTCTCTCTCTCTCTCTCTCTTCTCTACTCAATAATCATACAATACCTACTACATATATAATATATATATTTCATATAATAATGATACCCAAAACCAATCCATATATATACAATTGTAAAGTGTACATAAACCAAATGCACACTGTGTGTGACGACATCACAAACAACAAAATCACGCCCCGCAAATAACGATGTGATTCCAAGGTCAAATTCATTGATGCTTGTATTATGTATCCTGTACGTGTGTATACACACACCACACACCACACGACAATCCACTAACAAACACACACACACACACACAACACACACACACAACCACACACACACACACACGCACGGTAAACTATATAATATATATTATAATTACATATATATAATAAATAGTGATATACTATACCACTATACTACTATATTTGTCGCAATGTTAACAAAACTGTGAGTGTGATGTGTGTGTGTGTTGTGTACAAGTCAAATCATGCGACCGTCGTGTGCCTGTGTGATGTGTATATTCAAAGGGCAACACAACAAACAACAGTGTCACCAAACACCCAAGGAGAAAATTACAGCACCAAACTGTGGGTGTTGTGTAACCGGCCCGTGTGTGTGTGTGTGTGTGATGATACGTATATTTAATAAATATATAATAATTAAACACTATTGTAATATATTATTTGTATGATGATATAAGTATGCCTATTAATGTTGCTATGACGTACACACACACATCTACACACGCGTCGACACACACACACACACACACACGACAATTACAGTACACACACACACACACACACACACACACACACACACACACACAACACACACACACACACCACACACACACACACACACACACACACACATACTATATATATATATTGTATGTGCATGCTTGTGTGTTGCGTGTGTGTTGCCGTGCTATGTGCCTTAGAGATATGAATAAGTGTGTGTTTGAGAGAGGGACGAATGATAAAAGGAATATCATGGCCGATGTGACATCACTTCCTGTTACCAGTTATGATGCTTTAATGCGACTATCTCTCCGCTCGTTTCTTTCTCCTCTCTCTTTCTCCGTCTCCTCTCAATCTCTCCCTTTGACTCCCTCCTCTCTCTCTCTCTCTCTCTCTCTCATCTCTCTTCTCTCTTCTTCTCTCTTTACTACTCTCTCTTCTTTCTTGCTCTCTCTCTTCTCTGTTGTTCTCTCTCTCTCTCTCCTCTTCTGCGTCTTTCTTATCTCTCTCTAATGCTCTCTTTCCCTCTCTCTTTTGTTTTTTTTTTGTCTTTTTTTTAAAAAGAGTGTTCTTCCGGGTCTGGTAATATGCTGATGACAAAACTTCGCCTCTTGTGTGTGTGTAGTTTGCCCACCCTGAAAACTCTCCCCCCGTGCCCACCCCTCCGTCCGCCATGGCACAGAGCGCCGTCGCCTGGGGACTATCGGAGAGTATGAGTCCTTGGGGATACAAGCTCCATAAAGAGTTGTTGGGTGGTATCGAAACAACAGAGAATTGTGAGTCTGTTGTATTTAGGCAATATTTTAATTAAGTTACCACTTCAGCGACTCTTCTTTCTGTGATTTAG
>NW_020870322.1:491414-498914 GCF_003789085.1 Penaeus vannamei
ATAGTATCAGTAGCTTTACTACATTTCAAGATTTAGATAAACTAAAGCTCCTCATGAGGTACGATGGTACAAAAACTCAATGTTGGATCGATACTAGAAAAAAATACTTTCAACATGAAGTTTAGAAGTTACTGTAAAACAGAAACAAAAAACATGAAACCTTTGACAGTTTTCGAAATACTGTACTGACTTAGAGGGAGGTTTGAGGGCCAGGCATGTCTTGGCAACCCATTTGATGTCACTGTCCCCCACATGGCTCAGGTAGAGGCGAAGGCTGTCCCGTATATGTGGCAGCGGTTGCAGAATGGAGAAATCAGTACTAGTAGTAATGTGCAACCCTGCAAAGTGAAAAGAAGAAAGAAAATTGCCCAGGTCTACTAAATATATAACGACGCTTTTCTTATTCTCTAAGAATCTGCAAGTCCTCAAATCTTCACAAGGAGAAAATGACTCACACAGGAAGCAGAGTCGAGGCGCAGCCGAGAGGAGTCCCGTGAAGACTGGAGTCAGTTCCTTGTAGTGCTGGTCGTCCACGATGGCCAGCGAGAGGCCCTCGAGTGTGTTGGGAAGGCAAGTAGCTGTGCGACGATCCAAGCAACCGGAAAATTTTGTCACATGACATCTGTAACCGAGATAAATCATGATAATATGCAAGTGATTTGATTTGATGATTTGATGATTACTCACGGGAATGCCTAGCTATGTGTATATTAGTGTCTACAATGTGTACATGAGATTACAAAACCTTAGAAAGTTAGTTTACTTACCGACTGAAAACATCGTGTGCCATGTCATTGTGATATTGACAGTGCCTGGCATGTTGAAAATCTTTCCAGAAATATAGCATCAAAGGAGTCCTTTCATTTGCCAAGACTTTTAGTAAATTGTGTAAGCGAGGGATTTTCTCGGCGTCCCCTTTGATTCGTATCTTCACTGCAGATGGGCAACCCAGCCGAAGCAAAGCAGCATAGACATCAACAGTCGTGTCTTCCACCTCCACCAGACCATTAACAAGTGTAGGCACGTGTCGGACCACAGCACAAGTAGTTTCATCATCGCACTCCACCTCTGACAACAAATCGATCCACTGCCTCCTGCTTTGCAAGTTACTCTTAACTAACATGGTGACAAGTTCCTCTGCTATTTCCCTCTCCAACTTCCCTGAAGTGTTGTGTAGTAACCCACCTAGGTGCAACAGCATATTCTGATATTTATTCATAGTACAGTATTTAATTTTGCCTTGGCTTAATTCTTCTAAAGTCCTTGCAATGCTCCAGCAACGTGGTGTTGAAGTGTCCATTGTCCTTTGCGTCGCAGAATCTCTCTTCACCTCAGATGTTGAAGCTGCCGTTGGCATGTAAGATGTGAACGTCATGATAGCTTTTAAGCATAAAGTTTTTGATGCAATTAAAGTTTTTATATTTCGTTCTCCTTGCTTTTTACTACGAATAGCCTTCTTCTCAGAAGCAGGCTCGGTATATTCCTTACTTACTGTACTTTCCTTGTAAAGATTCTCTACAGAGTCCCCAACCGTGTTAGTTGTCACCCCTGCCACGTTATCGTCAAAATGGGCATATGTGCTCTCTTGATTTTTCTCTTTTGCACTACAGTCTTTGTCTTTATCTAGCTTAAGGGAAATTTCATTGACAGGTGATTCTGAGAATGAAATGCTACTACAGTTCACATAATTGCATTTGCCATTAGAATATCCCATATTTGTGTTTCTTGATGAGGGAGATGTACTGGGTAACGTCGTATATTTTGTAAATATATCTGACACAGTTTTTGTGATTTCTTGACGAACATCGTCTTGAATATTATGTAAAGCCATGACATTCTGGAATCCTTGAATTAAGGCTGAGACATTTGTCATTTCATTATTTAGTTTCTTCAAGATGAATAATGCAGCATAGAAGTCCTGCATCCCCTTATGGAAGAAACTGGTGCGTGTGTGAGGTCCACTTGAAGTCCATGTGTTCATCTGCATAAAAAATGCACCAAAAACTTCTTCACAGGGCAAACCGACTGAAATACATGCATCACGGAGCCTGCTTGTCGACTCGTCTGGTAAGAATATGTCATCATGCCCGAGGCTACGAAGTGCTTCCCAGTACAAGGTGCTAAGAAATTTCTCTAGCTTCTCTTCTAGGTTTTCTAGATGCCGGGTCTTCTCATTCCCTTTGATTCTACATATGAGCTTCTCCTTTGTTATGCGCTGAAATTCAATGTATAGTTTAGTAGTTGTTGAAAGACTGTCTTCCTTCGAACCAGACGACTTTGCCCACAGCATAGCCACGAGCATCAAATTAAGTGGCAATCTCCAGTGGTCTCTGAGGCTCGATGATGTTAGAAACCTTGTTAGGCCTTCTGTGTTGTGGATAGTGTGGGTTTTCTTCATTTCATTGTAGTATTTAAGCACAAAGTCTATCCTTCTGCTTTCAGGAACACCCATAATCACAAGAGAGGTAACCTGAAATCCCTCGGGAACCAATTTCCAAAACTGTTTCACTTTTTCTGGTCGAGTTGTACAGAAAATTGTAATGTCTACAGTCCTCTTAAGTTGCAAGATTTCTGCAAGAAACGATGACGAATTTTCATTAAGTTCATCCAGACCATCAACAATCATGAGTAGTCGGAGATTCAAGACACATTTGAGCAGGTCGTCCAGCATGAAACTGCTCGCCGTCTTGGGCATGAGGGAAGAGAGGTAGTGCGAGAAAGTGGTCAAGGAAGAGTTCCGGCATTCCACATAAATCAGTAAGTCGAAGTCGGCCAGGCCCTTGACTGCGCTCTTCTTCGCGATCCATTGCGACATCAGGACCTTCGCCAGGGTACTCTTTCCAGACCCAGAAACTCCTTCAAGAAGAATTATTTGAGCAACGTTGCTTAAACTTGTCTGTGTGTTTGAGGTTTGTGCATACTGGATTATATCTTCATAATTGATTTCCTGGTTGCATCCCTCAGGACCTCCTTTTACAATACTGAGAGAGGTATAAATCGCATCGACTTTCAGCTGCATGTCATCGAATAAAAACGTAACAGGAGTGACACAGGACCACTGCGAGTAGAGAGACCTTAGTTCTTGAACACCATCTGAGAGAATCATCTCCAGCTTGAGACTAAAGAGGTTTTCATTCTGGTAACTTGTTATATCCCAACTATCAAACGAATCGTCCCTTACCTTATTAATGCTCAAGTTCAGATTCTGGACCTTTTGACTTATGGTTTGGTCATCAACGCCATAAACCTCCCCCGCTGTCGTAAGAATTTCGATCAACGTCTTCCGAATCTTTTCCATTTCCTGCATGAAATCCGTCTGGCTGCCCGTGAACCCGTCATGCATCATCGTATTCCTAAAATTCTTGATAGCTGAGATGAGACTTTCCAAATACGACGTGACCCAGAACAGCTTCGGATCGTGGCGGAAGCAAGTGAGCATGATGCAAGTCCAAAGGAGGCTGACGTCATAGCTGTGTCCATCGTAGTCCGAAAGAAATTTTTCTCGCTGCGACTTGTTGAATCTGGCTCTCAGTTGATGCACAGTGAAGCCGAGACTGAACAAGTAACTGTCCAGGGGCTTAGTGACGTCCCGATCCCGAGTACCCAGGAGGAAGACATAGTGCAAAACGTCTCTCGCATCACGCTTCATTATCTTCTGCAGCCGTAGCAAGCATCGATCCTGCTCTGTGAATGTCAAGTTGCTGCCATTTTGAGAAACGTGATTTGAATGCGTCTGTAAGGCAGCGGGTCGCGATGGAGGGGAAGGCTGCATCTCCGCGCTGAAGCTGAAACAAGACGTCGGTGTCAGCGAAAAAAGGGCGAAGTGAAGGGTTCAGGAAGGAAACATGTTGGATTATTGTCTTTTCAAGGCAATAAGATGTCACACACACACACACACACACACACACCACACACATATATATATATATTATATATATATATATATATATATATATATATATATATATATATATAGAAATATACATATATATATAGATAGATATAGATATCTCTGTGTGTGTATGCTTTGTACTTTAAACAATAATAATCTCTCTTTATCAATCTATTTACTTATCTACCTATCTGTTCATCTATTTGTCTATCTATCCATCTATTTATCAATCTATCTACCTATCTTACCATCTATCGACCTGTCCATTTTTATAGCTACCTATCCATCTATCTGTCTATCTATCCATCTATTTATCAATCTATCTACTTATCTGTCCTATTTATCAATCTCTATCTACTTATCTATCCATCAATCGATCTGTCTATATTTATAGCTATCTATCCATCTATCAATCTATCTATCCATCTATCAATCTATCTATCCATCTATCAATTTATCAATCTATATCTATCCATCTATCTATCTACCCACCTATCTATCTATCTATGTCACTCTATCCATCTGTCTACCCATCTGTCTGTCTACCAATCCACTCATTTGTCACCGCGTCGCTGACATTCAAGCGGTTTCCTGTCTGCTGAGATTACTGGTGCAAAAGGCCTCGAGATATGCCGTTCTGAGGCGACATGACATGACATCCTCTCTGCTGCCCAGCGGGTTAAAAGCTGATCGCACTGGCTTTCTACATTTCGTGTATTATTATTATGATCATTGTCCTTTTCATTATTATTATGATTATCATTATTATTATCATCATTTTCATTATGATTATCATTATTATTATCATCATTTTCATTATGATTATCATTATTATTATCATCATTTTCATTATGATTATCATTATTATTATCATTTTCATTATGATTATCTTTTTATGATAATCATTATTTACTATTATGGTTATTGCTATTATCATTATTGATAATAACATCAGGGTCTGCATAAGGTATTGTAACCTTGCTACGTACTGACATATTTTGTGTGTAGTTGTTTGGTTTTGTCTGTGCTATTATGTGTTATTTCTGTGTGTGTTTGTGTGTATGTGTGTGTATGTGTGTGTGTGTGTGTGTGTGTGTGTGTGTGTGTGTGTGTGTGTGTGTGTGTGTTTGTGTGTGTGTGTGTGTGTGTGTGTGTGTGTGTGTGTGTGTGTGTGTGTGTGTGTGTGGTGTGTGTGTGTGTGTGTGTTGTGGTGTGAAATGGAGCAATATGAATTTTTTGACGTCGAATTAAACTAAATTTGAACTGATCCACAGTACCTACATATATTCATATCTCACATATCAATATATTGGGATCTTTCCATAAAATGTTCTTGTCCTATAGCTACTGACGCCACCACACTATTCATAACTAGTATTAAACGAATCTGAAAAGATGACAGTCACTGACAGGAACCATGGAGATCAACATAAATTGGTCGCGGGGTCACAGAATGGAAAGGGTTGGGATCACTCTTCCGAAAAATTCACGTAAAAATGCAATACTTTTTGGTCCGAGAAAGTACACAGAACGAAGGGGATAGCGTGACTCAGTGAGGCCATGATGTTTTACTTTTTCAGATTTTTTATTATCTCTTTTGCGAATTTCGAAAAAAAAATCGTGAACTGACATATATATATATAATATATATATATATTATATATATATATATATATATATATATATATATATATATATATATATATATATATATATATATATATATATATATATATATATACATATGCATATATGCATATACATACACACATATACATATACATATATATATGAAAGCCACAACATAGCTAAGAATAGTTGGTTCGATCACATGACCGGAAATGTTACCTTAGTTTGCCTCTGTTATGAAAAGGAAAAAAAAAACAAGGCAAATAATGACCGCATTACTTGCAATGAACGTATGACAATGACTGCAGTGATGATGGTGCAATAAATGATGAAGCCAGCAGTGAGGATAACGCTACATTAAATGATGATGATAATAGTATCAATGGTATTACAGTGCAACGAAGGCAAGAAATTTTAATGATATGAATTGTTGTTATCATTATTGTTATTATTATTATGGCAGCAATATCACATTGCTACTGCCTTCTTATTATTAACATTATCATAATCATTATAGTCATTACTATTATTGTTATGTGGGAGGATATGTAAAAGTTTCAAGACATTGATAAACTATGAGGTGAATGTAAATTAGGAAAAATAGCTTAAAAAATACTTGACGGGGGAAGACATATTGCGATTGTTAATTACTAAAATTTTGTTAGATTGACAGTATATATAATCGCGATATTAGCGGTCTAAAGGATATATTTTAGGGAACAAAATAGAATTACCGTAATTTTCTGATAAATGCGAATGCTACGCCATCTTCACAGTTCAGATACGAATGATTGCCTGTCTTTACCACTTTATCAACATCCTTATCACGAATACAAGCGCCGGATATGAAAAAAATAAAATTCAGCTTTGCATACGTACCTTCTAAATCTCTATGGAAAACTATACATGCACACCATTTTGTTTACTTTAAAGAGGTCTGCCACAATTAGCCTTTCCCGCGTTTTTCATTTATTTATTTTCTGACAGTATGACTTATGAGGCAAAACAGGGCCATAAAGCTTCGTTTCCCTATATTCTAAGAAAGCACATCCGTGTGTCTGTCGGTGGAATCCCTTAACGCATCTGCAAACACAGGCGGTCCACTGAAAACTGAGCAGTAGACGGCGTGTGGAGGAAAGTGTATCCTGTCGAGAAGCAGCCAGAGAGGGGAAGGGGAGCGTCCGGTTTTTAAAAAAATCAAATGAGGTGATAAAATTTCTGGAAAAATGGTGTAGCGATCACGTTCTGTGAAATGTATTTCGTTTTTTATAACGTTTTGGATGAAAACGGAGATATGAAGGCCTATTCACACCCTCACAACTTCCTGTCGTCCTCAATGTACATACTTTACATATACTAGTTAAAACTGCAATGTGTACGAAATTTTCCGTGTGACCTTGCCAGCGAACAAGAATAATGTATTTTACAAGGAATAGAACAGAATACATATATTCTTGTAACACCGAAACATCGTACATCAGCCATGCCACAAGAGGGCGAAGACTACTCGGCTAATGTCGCGGTCACTCTGGGAAACTTTTGGCTCTTCGCAGTTACAACGCTTCCATGAGTCCGCAGTTTCAGCGCTCAGAGTAGTCAGTATTTACATCATTTTCTAATGTAGATGTGAGATACGTATACGCTAACGATATTTTTGGATAAAAGTGTGTCAGTGTATACAGCACGTTTGTGTATCTCAAAATGTTCATGACTCATTACTAATTAGGTAGTTGTTCTGTATTTCCACAAAAAATATACATATAGTTTATTATTTATGATATCAATTATTTTAAATGAAACAACAACGACTGTGACTTAGGGGTAGAGTATTTTACGAATGTAACGTTATGATAGTCTACAGAGTATTCAAATCTACCGAGCCCTAATTCTACCTGTCTTCACTTTACAAGAGGAAGGTAGTGTAGGCAGCTAGCTTTCATACACCTAACTTCACAGCTGGTAACTCTCAAGAACAAACA
>NW_020870322.1:511414-521414 GCF_003789085.1 Penaeus vannamei
ATTTGAAACGATTAGGCAAATATTCCCATAATCTTGAGTCCATAACAATGTACGATACCAACGTAAGGAAACAAGTCACCACAATGCCATTAATGTGTAGTAGTCCCGCTAAAACGCAGGTAGGGTCAACATACCCGTCCCCCTCCGTTACTAACCCCCGGTTGTGGAAGTGTACTGCCTGGCCAAGGAAGCATTCGTGCCAGCTTCATTCAAGGTAAACGGCTTTCGCTCTTATTACTGTTCATTCCTGCAGTCGGTGATTCGATTTCTTTCCCTTGTTACGCTACAGTATGCAGGTCATTTATAATTTTATAATTTTACTTATTTTCTAATTCTTCGGTTGAATACGCTGTTTTATGAAACGCTTCAATTTTCATTCCTATGCGAATTACTTCTGCTCTTCCTTAGTATGAAACACTACAGCCTATTTTCTTTATTCCTCACTGAAGTCAAATTATTTCCCCAAGTGGTCACTTAACAAGTGTTTCTCTGCAAATCGCCGTTAATGCACAGCCACTCAGAAATACATACAAGCACAAGCGCACACACACGTGCCCCTATCCCTCACGCATTCGTCTTTGCCTACATCTTCAAGAATTAATTCCGATATTTGTTTAATCCCCATACTGCTCTTTCTGGATGTATCACATTTCATTTTTTACAGGATTTGTGTTAAGACAATCACATACGTGTCTATATTCACACATTCCCAAGAAACAAGCTGCGAATAGAACCAAGATCAAAGAGATTGTATGTTATTTTGGAGCTTTCGGTGTTACTGCATCTCGATGAATCTGTTTTATTTTTATTGCCGCTGACCCAGAGAATTAGTGAGGAAACGGTCGAGCAGAGGTGGGAGGGTGGGGGGGGGGTTAGTAACCAGAACACGTGGTCCAGAACATCTGAAAACACGTGGCGTACACTACACGCTTTGCTTCAATTTTGCCTGTACATCTCTTTTACAAAGGTGTACTGAGCACATTTCTTTCAAAAGTGTAATCTATTTATACACACGCCATTCTCTCGTTACATATTATACAAACCTTCCAACGGCGTTCTGTACGCTCGTGTTTCACTTGTGTAATGTTCATCCACATTTCCAATGTTTACTGTACAGTATTATCCTTCCTTGGTGCACAGCAGGTACATGTGTATGCATTTCTGGTGCCGGGCCGTGTTCCCTCTCACAAGTGTTCGGAGTTTCTGGATCATCTGTGCAGGAGCAACAATTAGGTACATTTAAATATTTGTACAGAAAATAACATTTTTTTTTTACATAATATCCAGGAATAAGTGTAAGGCAATACTGAAGTAAACAGTCTACGTGTTAGGTGCGGTCAGTTACAATTTACCATTACAAAAGTTATTTTCCATGCAGTAAGGATATCAAAATATATGAATAAAGATTACATAAGAAAATTCATTATGACAGTATATCAGTGACGTTTATAAACGCTTTGCATTCAAAGTGCAATAAATGCACACAGTAATTTCCCATACCCTTGGCCAAAGCTTAACTAAACGATCACATAAAAAAAACTTGCAACTGCATAACAAATTCTCTTCCATAGCTCAACAGCACGTCTTTTAAGTTTCAACAGTATGATCTGTCAAGCTCTGCTATACGTCCGTTACTAGCCTGGCAACGGTGATCATGATCTCAACCTCCCACCCGTTCCTCCATGCTTATCGCGATATCGAGCGAGCCGATAAGCTGGGAAAGCTGCCCGCCAAAACATGACCGAGCGTGGATCGTCCCTCCCTCCCGCGCGCTCGATGTGGGAGGGTGTGGGTGGCCGCCGCTTGAGTTCATTTGTGGGCTGGTCATGAGGTCTGCTTGTGGGAGATCGCTGTTACTTAATAACGAAAGTCGCTTTGAAAGAACTATGGCACATGGGAGGAGCGGAGAGGAGGATGCGCCGATGGCGAAAGAATGTTGATGACATGTAATAGCGCGGGAAAACGAGGGTGATATAAATAGCCGGTGAGGCTAAATGGCAGTGCCGCCCCGAACACTGCATGATTGTACATGTGAATTCAGACGCTTTACAACTATGTCTTCGATACACCGCTTCTAATAACCCTTTACATAATGATTGCATAATGACATATGCCCATTTGATTTTCCTACGTCGCCGCCCGCTGCTGCTGCACCGGCGTTTGGACGTGCTGGATGTCACGTGTGCATTCAAGGGATTGGCTCCGAGGATCCTTGCAACGCTCTTTCCTTGCTTGTGTTCGTGCGTATGTGTATCATTGTTTGTTCTGTCTGGATTTTCCTCTTGATGTGTATTGTCGGTTACAGATGAGAATGCAGTTTCTCTGCTGTGTGCGTGTGTATGTGTATGTATGTATGTATGTATATGCATATTATGTTTGTGTTACTGTACGGATCTGCATATAGTATATATTTAAAAACACAAGAATGTAAATATACGCCTGTACGCCAGTCGCCCTCCGCACACAGCAAGAGATAGTGACCACACGGAAAGTTGCGTAACAGGTCACGAGGAAATCGATTATTTGCTTTACAAGGCGAAGAATGTGTGTGGTGTGACATGCGAGGGCGGTGATGTGACTCAGCCATTATGTTGCCGCATGTGGTCTATGCCGCCAAGCAAAACGAAATAATGACACCGTAATTCTTCCGTTTTGCTATTTTGGTTCCGGGAAGAGGGACTTATTAATTGCATTACCGTAACCCTTTAACCTTTGACCGATACGTACGCTCCCTTCAATACAACCCAAGGGCAAATGCTGTTTATTTGTCTCGGAGTTTGTGCTGCGATATGAAACAAAAATATATATCGATTTAATCCGGGGCAAATATTTTAAAAACCTCTCACTCTGAAGCGTATTACAACTCGCGCGGTCATAAGTTCAAGTTCGATACGAGACCGACTCCCATCGCAAGAGGTTACCGAAAAGAGTTAGATACACTCAAAAGTAGGGTGAAATAACATCTGAGTGATCCGTCAGCGTTCACAGACGCGTGTATTAGGCGGTGCAACAAGATGACGCACGCAGCCAACGAACTTCATGCTCCCTGTGATGCTTCTCTGAGGGGGTGGGAGTAACTTCTTTATTTGTTATCGATCGCAGCGCATCGAGTTATTTTAAATATTAAAGGTTCATCCAAGTGGGACACTGAGCAACATCATTTAGTTATTCAATCCCTGAAGGGTAGATTAATGCCATAAAAAAGCTTTTTGGTTGGACGGACGAGAGTGTATGGCATCGAGTGAGGTTGGTGCTGCCATCTGTCGGCGCCTTCGGGAAGCGACATCCGGGTCCCTCCAGTGTTATGGCGGCCGCGGAGGAGGGTAAAGATGACGCAGCGAGTGACAACCTTAAACGCGATATCCGCAATGAAAAACGCTTGAGGGATGACGTGAAGGGAGGACGAGAGGAGTGCATTCATACACAGATCGAGGGCCGAAGTGTCTTAGGAAGAGATAGAGAGAGCTTTCGGAATTTTCCTGGATTCGTGGATACGTCGTCGCCAGGTTCCTCCGCTTCGCTTGCAAAGATGGATTCGAAGTATTCTCCAGGTAAGGGTTTACGGGTTTAGGCGTTCTAAAAGGGCCCAAGAGCCGCTCGCAGACGTTCCAGCCGGCCCTCCTCGAGACCCGGGAGAGGGTGGGCGAAAAAGGGTGTTGTTTTTAAGCCAGAGATGAACATGAGGAACGAGAAATGCACCTGTTATGGAGACGCTGCGAATCGCAATTTCTCAGTTTAAACGTGATGAGGCCTACGTCAGGGTGAACAAGTGTGAACAAGTGTTAATCCTCGTTCGAATTCCAAGTGGTGGCGAATAAGGGTGAACAAATGCGAACTCGTTAGAGTGTCAAGTGAGGGTGCACAGGATGAACTAGGATGAACAAGTGTGAACTCCCATTTGAATGCCAAGTGGGAGTGCCAAGGGCGAGAGGGTGCTGCCGAGGGTCGTCCAGGACACGTAAGTGATGCCACGAGGGAAGTCATATTGATTTGGTTAATAACTTGCTTGTCTAGTGGAGTTGGGATGACCAGTTATGCAATAGATATTTTAGGGGCATTAGGTTGCACATTGCATCATTATTCCAAGTCTTTAAATTCATGGATTTATTTGACACAGCATTGTAAGCATATTGGATATTTTGCCAGGACCTTTATTCAAATATTTTTTTATACATTCCCATTTTACCCAATATTTTCATATGGATTTATAGTTATATCATGCCTGAATACCAGTAATGATGACACAGTTGACACATGTACATGATTGTGACATATGCAATCGAGTCACATGTTTTTTCTATTTTAGCCTTTCATGATAATGTTTGCATCATCATATGGATATATGAGCCTTAATTTTATTGAAATTATTCTTCTATATATACTTATAGTATGTATTCTATATTATGTTATAAGTTAAATATTAGTAGAAGAAGGATATGAGTCACATTTTACAAACTTATAACAATGGTAACTGCTAATTATACGGCATTTATTTTCAGGAGCGTTTTTGTGCATTTCAGCTATAGTCTTTAAAGAATTTGTTAGCTTCTGTATCTGCATTTGAGGACATTTGCAACCTGCCCATGTTCACATGATATTTATTGAAAGAGCTAAGAGTGAAGATCATTTTCAATTTTGTTTTAAAGTCATTTTCTTCATGTGTCCTTTTGGCATCTCTATGGAATGATAGGTTTCCATAACTATTGCAAAGTTTATACAGTAGTTCACAGTAAATTCTAGAAATGAATTTTCTATTCTGAATGATCATTTTAGGTAAAAAGAGGAAATCTGATATTTTTATAAGTAAAGGAAAGTTACATGCATACTTCTATGGCTGATTATTCTGGTTAGAATATTTTATTATGGGATTGTCAATTTTGTAGGTATTTCATCTGAAATGCAGTTACCTTTCAGCTTCAGATTTCTGTCTCCTGATGTATACACTCTCAAGGTCTTCCAACACTATCAGTACACCAACTATATATGGCATGTGTCATTTTCTGACATTTGTTATAGCTAAACACAGCTTTCTGTTTATTTATTATTCTGTCACCTTATTACCCACACTATTATTGCCATGCTATTAGAATATCTTTCATATAAAGCAGTAGCTATAGGTAATACCCTCAAATTGAAGCATTTGATATATTTAGCTTGAGCTTAGACTTGTTGTCAATTGCTCCATATGTACTTCAATTTGGGTATAGTGGAGTATTTAAAGAAATCCTTATTATAAGAAGAAAGTAATATTTATCTTGGTATTAGAATAAGTATGTAAGATATTCGTGGTTACTGATTTTTGGTACCATATTTGTTTTTGTAACGGATATAAATTTGCTTAGAAGTATGTGCTTCAATGTACCTAGATTATTTAGTTATAGAGCTGCTTTTTATGAAATATTTATTTTGCAATGTTTCCTTGAAGGTATCATACAAATCTGTCTTCTTAATCTTATTTTGATGTAGAATAAGTAAAAGATATAATTATTTGTCCAAATTATGCTCTTTAGAAATGCATCAAATCGTTATTCGTTCTTGGTAGATAAAAATGTGTTATTCCTCTAAATTTGAATTTTTTTCATAGCTGTATTAGGGGTAAGGCTCCTCAAGTTATGCTAAAAATGATGATAAAAAGAAGGCTTTTTTTAAAATACACATGACCTATGAAAGAGAGGCAAGCAGTAAGCAAGGTAATTGAGGTGTTTTGAAGTATTCTTAAAAGATAATTATATTGTGTTTGAAAGTAAGACAATTTTACATATTTATTCCTTATTTATATATCAGGAAGCATAAATGCATATAATGTAAAAGTAAAGTCATTGTTCTCTGTAACCTTATGCATTTGTGAGGTTTCCTGTTTCTCATAGCATGAAGTATCATATAGTGTGGAGACTAGGCTTAGTCTACCGCTCTGTTTCAATGTTTAGATAAAGAATTTTAAATGATATTGACAATTGTCCATTTTTTGTTTTGAATGAATATATCATATGGTTAATGTGATTTTTTCTTCTTCTTCTTCTTCTTTTCTTTTCTTTTTTTGTGTGTGTGTATGTGGAACTCTTATTTTCTTATTTTTTTATGATTTAGAAATACCTTTTCCTCCCACTTTATATTTTCAGTTGTTTTGATACATAATGAATTGATTACATGATAAATCTCATATCATTGTAGAGATATTAAAACACACATCATATATGGTAGGGCCTACTGATTTAGTCATTTGTTAGTCAGAATTGTATACTTAGGGTGATCATTACATTTGATACCAAATGTAAAAACAGTTGTTTGAGATATTTTATACATTTTGATATACTTAGAGTAGATTACAATGTGTAAGCTATTGCTGTATAACATATGGAAATGCAAGAAACCATAATTTGATGTGACAGTAAGTTTGTGATACAGTTATTTGATACAATGAATGTAGGGAAGTGGTCAGCAGTCTATCACTTAGGGTTACCCAGTAAATTGTTTCCATTTTAGCTTATTGTTGCTGTTGTCATTTGGTTTATTTGTGCAGCAGTTATTTTTAGAAAAAAGCTGTCAGTATGGAATACCTGACTTCATAGAAAGAAAATCTTAACCTTTTGTAAATGTCATGTTTGAAATATTTGTAGGGTTTGTAGGTATTGTGGCTAGAGAGAAAATGATGAAGTACTTGCAAAGTTGATTGAGATTTTGAGTATATTTTAATGTGCATTTGAATGTGGTGGAATTAATGATTATAAATGTCATCAATTGGTAGATTTTATTTATTGCCTTTTTGTTGTTGTTGTTGTTTTTGTTAGTTTAGGCTTAAAATATATAAACATTACTAAATACCTCAAGTTTCTTCTTGTAAGAAATCTGTATTTGATTGCTTTTAACTGATTATGCTTTAGTTGTAGTTGATATAGTAGATACTTGTTCCTTTTATCAACCAACAAATGTTTCATTAAGATTTATTGTCCAATTATTTCACAACTCTAGGTCAGACTATCTTGTGTTCCTATTAAAGTTGGGAATAGTAAACATCTTTGTTAAATCCCTTGAATGTAAATTTGAATGAAGAATTCTAACCCTTTTTCCCCACTTCTCATCAGTATAAAGTCAAATAATCATCCAACATATTAGTTAGTTAGTTCTGTTCAGTATTCATCAGATTTCCATTCCTTTAAACTTAAAAGGAAAAATATAAATAAGATTGAATTTATTAGTAAAGATAACTTATGTTTTTTTAACCTCTAGCCATGCACAATCTCTTTCATTTAAACAGTAACACTAAGATTATGAAGAGTACTTGGAATGGGATATAAAAGGAAATTTTGATGTAATTATGATTTTTGTAGGTCATTGATTTTTATTAATGAATCTGATTTCCCTTCCACAGTTGTATTATTATTATTATTTTTTTTTTTTTACTTCATATCCACTTCTAAACATTTTGTGAAAGTCCTAGCTCATTATTATATACATAAAATACATTGGAAACTTTTCTTCACAGATTGATTTTTGTAGCTTTTCAATTATATATTCAGTGGTATCTTGAGGCAGTAAATGACAAAGCTTAGAAAATAGCAGGGTGGGAAAACAAAGCATGTAAGTCATAAACTCTTTACTGCAATTTTGAATGCAGGAGATTAATTGTATTGCAGTATTTTACTGTAAGAGTTTACATCATCCTCTGTGTTTGCTTGTTTGTTTTAAGACATTCTAACTTTTATGACATAATTTACTTGAACTATATCATTGATGCTGAGAAAGTCTAAATTTGTGTTAAAGGTAGAAAAATACTATGATTGGATTTTCCTATATCTGGTGTATATTTATTTTTTTGTGTTGCTATTTTTCATTCTGCTGCTGCTCCTTATTCTTCTTCTTTTTCTTCCTTCTCCCCTCCCTCCAGCCCTCCTCTTGTTTTATGAATCACAACTTATCCACCCATTATTTGTATTGCATTATCTTTTTTTTTTTTTTTTTTTTTTTTTTTTTTGGTTTACTCAAACTCCCCCCCCCCTTCCTTTTTTCTATAATATTATGGTTATCTTTTGTATTTAGCTTGTTTGGAGATAATTTTTTGTGTGCTAATAGTATATTTGAGAAAGAATGATTGATTGATTGATCTGTTTTAATTACCTGCAATTTTTATCTTGTGAATTTTGTAATTAGTAAATGATTTTTTTCACATATATATATTTTTGAACCAGATGGTTAAACTGTGTCAAACATTTTTACAAGCTTTGAAACTGAAGTAGTGTGACAGTATGCCTTACTTGTATCTTTAATTTACATTACTATTATTTTTTTTCTGTACCTACTGACAAGACATGTTTTCCTATTGATTTATCATTAACCTTGGTCCAGATATTTCCTGTAAGGGTCTTGGTGGGTAATTGTAATACATTTTATATGATTGCTAATTTGTGGAGATCTTATTATCTTCCCTAAGTTTCTTGTGTTAATATTTTCCTACCAGTGGCTTTTTCTATATAATCTATATATAAAAGATCGTTAGTAAGGTTTTGTTGAGTGTTTCACTTAATGTTATCCTAGTGGCTGTATAACTGGGAATCATAACAGGACTCTAGGGACAGTGGCAGTCTGTGAATCATGTAAATCATCAAGTTATAAGATGATAATAGTTGTTATCTGAAATCAAATGATAGTTTTCTGTGTATCCCCTTGCCCCCCCCCCCCCAGTATATTTTGTGCCTTTTGATAGAAAACAAAGTAAAGATGTTGAAAATGCCATATAGGAAGATTGATGTAAAATTAAGGCTGAGAACACTGAATTATCTTATGATTATTGTCAGGAGATTGATATTATGGTATAATTCCTTTGGTTGGATAAAAATTCTGTAAGAGAAATAGCAAATACTATACTGCATGTGTATTATAGTAAGTTTTTTTTTAAAGATTATTTGCTTTTCAGCACAAATCTTCTAGTCCTCTTTAATTTCAATAAGATACAAAGGCACTTGCTGCTTTCATTGTTTTGATAAATGACAGGAGTCAAAATAAGTATCTCAAAAGTTTCTTTTAGGAAAAGTCTGTCTTGAGGATTTTGTCAATGCTGTTGAATTTCTGCTTGTTACACAATATTACTCTCTTCTCTACATATGAGGTGAATTATCTATATTTTACTTTCATCTCTCTTCTCTACAATTATTGTTTCATGTTGATTAGAATTATTGAAGTGTTGCTTCAAAGCATATTCTGCTATCCTGATCCCAAGGACATTCAGTGGCATGAGGAGGATGCTTACTGAATTTTTTTTTTTCATCCAAGTCTTGTAGTACTTTACTATATCTTCATACACCTTGCTCTTTGCTAAGTATTATTAACTTGGAAATCTAAGAGTTCCATGACTAGTTCCAACTATGTTGGCCAAGGTCTATGTTGCACAGTGGAATGTTTGATATTTTTAGTGTATATACTACTTCAGGTTTATTTGTACTTGATTTGTTATCTTTTTGGAAAGCTTTCCCCACTTTAGCCCATTAATCCCAGGTAAAAAAAAATTTGGCAAGTGGACATCAGTGCAGGGTTGTTGGCATGCATTGACAGCTTCCCCTATTCATGCCTGACTAGGTCGGTAGTTTGTGGACTACATAAGGCATGTAAAAGCTTATATTTTAATATCACTTAAGATAAATTTTTAAAGATAAAGGTTTTCCTTCACTTTAGGTGCTATTGCCCAAAATTTTAACCATATAAATTATGCCACTAATATTGGAGAAAATAAGCTCCATCTAATGAGCCAACAACATGGAAATGGTTGTGATACGATGTCACCCGACAGCATTGGGTTAGCTGAGAAATATATGTTGTTGTTTTGATGAATGGAGGAAGAACAGAATAATATGATTGTTTTTTATTAACATGGAATGAACTAAATTTAATTCATTTGATATAGTTCAATTTTTGCAGTATTACATGCATTTGGTTCAAACTTTGACATTATGATTCACTACTTCATTTCCCTCTTTCTGTTTTGCAAATAGATAATACAGTAATCCCT
>NW_020870322.1:526414-531414 GCF_003789085.1 Penaeus vannamei
AAGATATGAAATGCAAGTAGTGATTCATAGGTTAATTGGTTTTTATATGACTGTCTTCCACTTTGTTATTTAATTTGCAATTTTCTGGTTAATATGAACATGATACATATGGATACATTATGATATTACAATTTAGGTTTGAGATTAAGATTACATTGATTGTCTTTAATGTTATGAGCTTCTGTACCTTGGAAAAGAAGCAGGTTACAGATATTTATATTCAAAACATGTCTGATTTGGAAAATTTGTATGATATTAAGCTCCATTCCTACTCAGTGGGGTAGATTTTTTTCTCTTGAGAATTGTACCATAAGTTATTAATCCTAGTGTTCACAAAAGGTGTATCCTTGAAATTTTTGGTTGCACATTCTGTACATGAATATTGCTTGGCAGGTAGTAATTGCAGTATCTTTCTTTCCAGACCCTCCCTTATGCAGTGCAGAGTCCGGCCCACTAGATACAAGTGATCACCACCACCACCACCATTACCACCATCGCGATCACCACCACAGAGACCACCATCACAATCACCACCACAAGAAGAAAAAGCATAAAGAAAGAGACAGAGAAAGATCCCATCATAAAAAGCATAGATACAGAGTAAGGATGCCATTGTGATTTGTTATCCACATTTTTTACAGTGTTTACATGAAGATTTGTTTTTTGCATTGATTTTATCTCCCCCCCCCCCCTTTCTTTTCTTCTTTTTTGGGTATAGGGTTGTTTTTCTGAAAAGTTTAATTTAATTTCCTTAAAAATCTATAACTGTCTTGAGCCTCCTTGTTAAGGGACAACAATTTTGGTGTTTTATAGAATGAAAAGACAATACATCTCAGACAAATAAGGAAAAGCTCCTGAGTTAGTTACTTTCAAAGGGAAACAAGTAGTAGGAAATGTGTCTTACTCAGTGTCTGAAGTATACTCTTTAAAAAGAAGGGGAGGAAGTTAGTTAAGGAAACATTTTTTGTCAGTTGCAGTTAGTAGGAAGAGATGGCAAGGAAAATTATCCAGTATAAAGTCTCCAAATCTTACATATGGGGTTTGGCCCTCTAGGGTAATAAACAATAAACTTTTCATAGGAACAGATGCTATCTAGGGGGTGAATCTCCTTGAAGTAGAATTACTTTATTTTTATGGGTTTTTCAAAGTTATTTCTAGTTTCAAGGGCATAGGATCTTAATATATGTGAATTTGTTTAGAAAAGAGCAATCCTATTTGATTTATGATCTTATTGCCATCCCAACAATGGCTCATATTCTTCAAGTAAATATTTTCCTTTTAAGGATGTTGGAAGTATGTTTTCTTAATATATAGAATGTTATTTGACTCAAGAACTATAGTAAATAAATCCTGTAGTGACCAAATAATAGAAGATAAGCCGTAAGAAGTTTTATCCAGCATTTTAGAATGTGAATATCATTAAAGCTTCCTCATTTTGTAGTGCACACTTCCTAATTCAAGTTTGGGCTTTATTGGCTATTTCCCCTACATTATTCACTACAGTTTATACAAGCGATCTTTCATTTATTTGATCTTGGGTTTTTAGATGTAAACAATACCAGAAGTTGCTTTTATTGTCCACATACTTTCAAAATATTTATTATTTGGTAAATTTGTGTCTACAGTGAATTAAATAAGTATTATGTACATTTTACAATTAACCTATTGGCAGCAGGTTATTGCACTATCCATTCAGGTTTTATTTTATTATTATGTATATATTTTTTTCTTTCTTTCTTTTTTTTTTCTTCTTTTTTTTTCTTTTCTTTTCTTTCCTCTTCACAAAAATTTAAAGGGAATGGCCTGTATGAAATATTTATTTTTATTTATTTTTTGAGTTGTTAGCTTTTGTATTTGGGTTCCTCAAAAGCCTGGCCTCCCAAAGTGCACATTGTTAAAACATATATAGCACAATAGTGTGGATGAGATCTATAGGAAGTAGTCAGTTTTCTGGCAATTGTTACCCACAGCATGCCCCAAGATATTCATCATGTCATATTTTGTTTTGTTTTGATATTACACAACCATTGTCATGCATAAAAAAAATTCAGTTCCATTTTGGTCAGAATAAAATTTTGTTCCTTTCTATTTCACCAACTTTAGTAACTTCTTTACCAATTTCAAATACTATTTATGCCATTGGTAAAGCAATCAGATTATGCACATTCTGTCTCTTCTTTCTTTATCATGTAATTTACTTCTTTCCAACATCCTGGTGGGTGTCAGGAGGGTAGCACAAAGTACAAACTCTGAAAAGATATGTCTAAAATTGAATCATATTCATGTTGACAAATGTAGAAGAGGTATGAATGAGAATGAATATTTTCACAATACAAGAGATGTATTTGACTGGTCAAATACATCTCTTGTATTGTAAAGATATTCATTCTCATTCATACCTTATCTACAAGTCCTTAAAATAGCACATGTATCATTCAGTCACATCTCTTAACACACTGCCCCAATTTGCTTGTTTTGCATAGATGCCAAGTAGTCAGTTTCTGAGTCAAGTAGTCAGTTTAATTGGCAGTCCAGATTTATATATTAGCTTGATTCTGTAAACATGCATTAGCCAATATGTTTAGATTTAATGATTTTAGTCATGCACAGATGACTCCAGACTTTACCAACAAAGAGTTTTTGGTAAACCTACCTGACCTCATTTGTTTACCAGATTCTTTTTCTTTTTCTTATTTTCTTTCTTCTCTTCTTTTTTTTATTCTTTTCTTTTCTTTTCTTTTCTTTTTTTTTCTTTCCTTTTTTCTATCATTGGCATCAATGGCTATATTGTCACTATAATAAAACATTCAATTGAAATAAGACAAATATTTGAGATTGAGTAGACGTAGCAATTGACTCTACAGTGACAAAGACCTTGTTAAATCATGGGGGAGGGGGGGGGAGGTGAAGATTGTACATGGAGATACACTATGCATCTCCATTTTTCAATGTTCATCAGAACCAGAAAAAACTAGGTGAATATTGATTCAACAAACAGTAATACAATATCTTGAAAGAACATGTTTAAAAAGGTTGCTATGTGGACCAGGACTGTAATATCCAGTGTTTGCTGAAGCATATCGTTTTATACATATTTAGTCAACAAATGGTATAAAAAAAAAAAAGTGTAATAAATGCATTTTCATCTAAGCAAAGTAAAAACAAAAAATAAATGCAAATATTTAATGATGAAAAAATATATACAATTAGAGTGAGGGCCAAGCAATGAACAGAAAAATGAGACAACATGACCTTTTACATCAGCCATCCCATTTTCATTTTCAGCCAGGTATCTTGTGAAGAAAACAGGTGTGATAGAGGGATTTTCATGCAACATAATCAGACTTATTTTGTATGAATTATTGTTATAGATTTAGGAAAACATTGCAAGGTAGTATGAATACAGTAGAGCCATTCTACCAAACAGTTCTTGAATGAAGTCAGAAGAGTAAAAATGTGCCTTGAAAAAAACATTCAAAATACAAGTATTTATTTAAGGAGGGGTATTTGGCTTTTTGTTTAGGGGGATTGTCTACCTTTGGGGGTGGGGGGGCTAAAATATTACTTGAGCTATATGCACTTCCAAAGACTTTCAGGGCCTGAGACCAACCTTTATTTCTTCTGAATAATTTCCAAAAATAATAACGAAGGTTTTTTGTATGCAAATCAATGGAAATTATATGCCGTTCATTTAGATTATTTTAGTTTTTTTATGTGTGGATCATATTTTATCAATTTCATCCTTCATCAAAATATTTTGAACATACAAACCCCCACCCACCCCAAAATGGGGGTATGATTGACAAACGATCCGGATCACCAGCAAAATTAAATTTCATATTGGTTATACTTAAACACACATCCAGTAAAAAGTCTCTTAACATTTTGAGTTATATGAATTCGTGGATCCAGCTCATGATCCAGATCAACACCAAAATGTAATGGCATCTAAGTAGCCTAAGATACACCTCTAGTAAAAATCTCATTAAAATCTGTTCAGAACTCTGAGTTGCCCTTGTATCAAAAATATACACAACCAAACAACAAAAATATATATACCTAAAATATATATATATATACCTAAAAATACTGTAATAGATGATCTTTGTATAGTTTGGGAATGAGTAGATTCCATAATTGCCTGATGAGCTTATGTTATTACACTCTAGAAATTTCCGCAAGAATTCAAAATGCATGTAGATAATAGAGGATATGTTGTAAGATTAATCTCTAACTATTATTGTTCATACTTAAAAAATAGTGTGGGGGGGGGGGGACTTCAACATCCATTATCTCAAAAGTCTACTCATTTCAGCTTCAAATGCTCTTGCAGACACACAGTTAGACCATATTAAACATATGGCTCATTTCATAGATACATTTTTCTTTGTTTCTTTCTTTCATTACCTTTGTCTTGTAAAAGTGACAATATATATATATATATATGTATATATATACATACATATATAGATATAGATATGTATATATGTAAAGTTTTAAGGCTTCCTTAAATTATCTCTGTAAAATATTCACCTCAAAAAAACAAAGTCAAAATCAAAAAATATGTGACACATTCTCAAGATTTTGGATGAACCTGTTAAAAGAAAAACTCAGAATGCCTTTTTTTTTTATTTTGCTGTTTGGCCTTTTTTTCTGTGTGTATCTTTTTTCGTTTCTTTGACCATAACTAAAAAAGTTTTCAAGGGATTAGAAAATAAATAAATAAATGAACCTGAGATCTCGCTAGGGTCCAGATAAAAGGGTATAATTTTCATCAAAATCAGTAAAAGAAATGGGGGGGGGGGGGGCAGACAATCCCCTTAGTAATGCAAATCAGTAATGGAGGATTAATTCCTCGACAAACTCTGCAAACCCCCAGTAGCAAAATAGGCTTGTTTTTTCACAGAGGCAAATTTATATTCCTTAATATACAGGATCAGTTGAACACAAAAGGCAAACTTATATTCCATGGTTGTATATCTAATGCATAGAGCATCTCT
>NW_020870322.1:536414-553914 GCF_003789085.1 Penaeus vannamei
CTCGTCCAAGAAGTCCAATGGATTTGCCAGTTCCAAGATGGAAGCCTGATCCTATAACTAGACAGAAAAGGTCATCCGAGTCCAGAGCATCCATTTCCTCAATCTCTTCAATATCATCTTTATCAGAAGTGATTGTCCCTGTGACTCCGCGACAAATCACAATTCCTCCTTCTGCAGAAAAGTTGCGGAGGTTTAGTGAGGAGGAGTGCCATGACCTACGAGAGAGATCAGCAAGTGGGGAGGGTCATGATACTGCTGAGAGTGGTTTTGACGAGGGAAGTGATTTATCTCCCGACCATAAGCCTGAAGTGACTGTAAAAGCAGAGCGCCCTGATGTAGATTCACAGTCACAGGAAGCTACGGGAAGTGCAGAAACAAAGAAGGAAGAGCCTGAGACTGAAAAGACATCAGAAAATGTGCCTAAACCAGATTTTAAAAGTGAAGTGCTGGATGAACTGTGTAAGTTTGCAGAAGAGGGAGATACCACAATCTACACTGGGCCTCAAGGAAAGCCCATAAAACCAGAAGAGGAGCAGGAAATAAGAGTTATCAAGGAGGAAGATCCAGTAATATCACCCTCAAAAGGAGAATCCTATATTAAAACTACAACCCTTAGAAAACCCCCAACATCATCCAAGAAAACGGAATCACCAAAGAGCTTAGATCGATCAACAACACCAAAGAAGGAAGAACCTGAATCCTCAGTAAGTTTACCTAGTTTAGGAAGTGTCAAGGATGAGTCCAGTTGTATGCCAAAGAAGACATTAGACTTCAAAGATAAAGAGGCTAAAGTTGAGAGAAAATTATCAACATCAGGGGATTCAGTGAAACTTCCAGTAAATGGGACCAAAGTGACAGAATTGTTAAATAATAAAAGTAAAGTTACAGAAGTTACACATCCGAAAAGTTGTGTTGAAAAGCATTCTGAATTGGAAAAAAGAAAAATTTGAAAAGTGCTCAGAACAGTTAGAAAAGAGCAAAAGCTGTGATACCCCACACAGACACAAGTCGACCTCGTCAACTTCATCATCAAGTAGTAAGAAGTACGAATGTGTCAAATGCCACAAAAGGAGCAAAATCAAGAGATATAACATTGGTGTGCAGTGCAGAAGAGACAAAAGTGATTCAAAGACTTCTTCAACCTCATCATCATCATCTTACACATCTTCCTCTACACTCAAGCCTGTTTTCCCCAAAGTTGACTTTGGATCCAAACATGTATCTTTGCCCAGGCCACCATGCACTGGTCAACCAGGTTTGGAAAAGTACAAATATGCCCAATATATGCACGTAGAAACGTATCCTAATGGAGATGCAACAGTGGTTCACATGTATCAAGATGAAATTGATAGCCTTACCAAGGAAGAACAGGAAGAGTTAGCAGTAGAATTCTTAGAGGTAAGTTGAAATGTGTATATGTGTTTGGGGAGGGGGTGCATTTACCTACAGTTCTTAGCTCTCAAAAACTTCTATGCCAGTTAATATCAAGTATTCATAATATTAATATGGTGAAGAGAAAATTATACCATTATTTTTAAAAGCCATATTAAAACCTGGAATCCCCTTTCACATTAACATTTTTTCTTTCAATATTTGCATTTCTGTGTCAGTTTCAAGTAAAAAAAAAAAAAAAAAAAAAAAAAAAGATAGATAGATAGATAGTAGCAACCATTATTGTTTGACTGATTTTCATTTTGATGTGTTATGGAGGATCTGTGCTTCTAGATTGTTTTTACAGATTAAAAAGAAATTAGAAAAGGTTTATGTGAACATAACCTGTTATCACAATATTTTTTTATGATATAGTAGTGATCTTACTTAATAGATATTTAGAATAATGCATTATTTATTAGGATACTTGTGGGATTCCTGAGATGCAAGTGGGTGTTTTTTTGTTGTTGTTTTTCGTATGTGTGTGTGTTGGTTTTATATATAGGAACAGTGGTTCTCAGCTAGTGTAAAAAGGTCGGACCAGACCATGTAAGAAAAGTTTAGTTGGAAATCCAAAAATTGATGGGAAGATTGCTAGTGTAATTGATATGAAGATTGTTAAGTGCCTCCTGATACTACTAAGCTACTGATATTTCGGACAGGATAACTTCCACCAAAGGTGGCCTCATCCTAGTCAGAATAAGATTACTTATATTACTTGGTGATACTAGTTGCAGACTGTTGATAACCCATAGTGAATTTGCCATGACATTTATATTTTTCTAGTTGAAAGCTCCTCAAAATAATGCATTAATTTTTTTGAATTTATGCGAGATATTAAAGTTTCTAGGTCATTTATCTGCACACATATTACTAATCATATTGGTCAGCATTTTTTGTGAATTACTACTCTAAAGTTAATTATTTGCCATGGTCACATCATCAAAAAGTATCAAGCTTTAAATATGTTATGGCCAACAGCTGGCCTAGCATGGCTGTCCTCAAGCTCAAACAATCAGCTGCTCTCTGAGAAAAGAAAAATCCAGATCAGTCACACAATGTTGTTAATTCATCATGTGTCATTGGGAACCCATGGTAATTGTTATAAATTAATAATATAGGGTGATATAAAGCTAAAGAAAAGTCTTTTAGAATACTATGACAGACATCTGGCTTGCACACCACCCTTGCCCAACTAATATGTTCTCCTGTGCAATTTTGAATATGGTTAGGTGAATTTGGTGTTAAGTATCATTAATTTCTAACTATATATAAAGGAAACTTCATTTAGAAGAATTTATTTTGCTAACCATGATAGAGCATTCTGTATGACACCAATTGCCATTAGTATTAGTAACAAAGTAGTCCTAATTGCAGTACATAGAATTTCTGAAGCCATCGTCACATTGGCACCTAAAATCTGCAACCACTGGTAATAAGAAGAACACGCAATTGCTGCAGCTATGTTGGCGCGATATTTTCTAGTTATACTAACTGTACTGCTGTAAGGAATAAAGGCTTGTTATATGTTCAAGTGGCCAGGACAGGACTATACACAAATATGAACAATACTGGCATGTAAGGTACTGAAATAACACACACTGCTATTTAAAATAAATGCACGTGATATATACTGGAGCAATCAGATGGTATATTAACAATTTCTTCATCAAAGACTAACAAACCCATTTAAGACTAGGGCAAGTTAATGCTTTTAGACCTCCTTGAAAGATTAATTGTCAATAAAACAAAGGCCCCTGTATTTCTTCCTGCAATTGGGGTTGGCAGTGGCTATATCTACCCAGCACCACTGGTGGTGCACCAACCCTAGCCTTTACAATGGTCATTTAATCCTGCGAATTCACTTCATATTATCATAACTGTACCCAGCACTAGGTTTGACATTAGCATATAGTAATTATTACACTTTACACTTTTTTACTATACCTTAAAGCATATCATTATGCTTATTAATTTACATGATCATATTATTTCTGTGCAAGAAATTTGTTTTGCTAAACACATTTGTTAACATTGAATTTCACGATACATAGTTGGTCAAATATGACAAAATGCCTCAGTCAAACCTCTTTTTTTAATGGCTTCAAGTTGAAATGCATAATGTCATTTGAAATTTGATGAAAATAGTTTAAAGTTTGGAGATTTTATATCCAACTGTGAGATTGAAATCATTCTCTTAAAAAAAGAACACACAAAAATATTCATGTTTAACCTAATTGTTAATGCAGACCACTTCTGTGGTACAAATATTTGCCGTGGGACTATGTTGGGGCTTAAAATTAACCTATTTGTTAGAGATTTATATGTAACATCCTGTGGCAAATTTTGGTTTCCATCATTTTATAAAACATGATATCATTTGAATCGGGTTCTGTATTACCAGATTATTAGTTGTGGCAACCATATGTTACGAATTCCTGCAATAGTTGCAAATATCAGGTGCCAGTGTGACCACAGCTTTATGTGCTGCCTTCTTCATATTTAGTAATCTTGAGAAAGACTTTGGAAATATTGAGAGCATTTTGAATTATTCATGGTGGCTTAGTGAATTGTTGCATCTTTTTGGGGAGGATTACAATCTGCAGTGATATTTTTGAAGATATTTCATGATATGTGGACTTTTTATGGCAAATTTGGTTTACATATTTAAATGGTTATTTATTGATAAAGCAATTGATGATTGGAGTTGTTCTGAATCAGTATGGAATTTTTCTTAAAAATGGAATGGCAGTATTAATATTTGATAAAATAGCTAGATGAGAAATGTATACGTGAAACTCTTATGTGATATTTATGTACCTTATAAGTATCAGATATTGTTAGAAATTTGATATTTCAATGTTGTTTGTCTCTGTGTTCTCAGGTAGTATTTGCTGAAGATGATGATGGTTATGCCTATCATGTGTGTGGCATTGTTCACAATTCAGCAAAATATATGCCAGACCTTCTTGATTACATGGCAGAGAAACATTCAAGTCTCATAGTGAAGGCTGGTGTCATAGGCCACATTGGACGGAACTCTGACCTTGAAACATACACAATGGAAAAATACAAAGATGAAGTAAGTGATGGCTATATGCTTTTTTTACCTTCTCTGTGTCTTTCTCCATATGTATCCTATTCATTTGATTCTTCATTATTTCATCCTTTTCATTGCTTAGCTTGCAGTTTTAAAAACTTGATACAAACAATGATTCTAGTTTGCAAAATATCATAGACACACACACACACACACACACACACACACACACACACACACACACACACACACACACACTCTCTCTCTCTCTCTCTCTCTCTCTCTCTCTCTCTCTCTCTCTCTCTCTCTCTCTCTCTCTCTCTCTCTCTCTCTCTCTCTCTCTCTCTCTCTCTCTCTCTCAAAAAGCAAAAAGCAAAAAGCTGCTCATATTTTTTCTTTCAGCTTCCACTTTTTATGGAGCATTAAGGGTGTCTAGCTCATAGGAGTAGCTTATACTCTCACTGAGTTACCAGGCAACACCTAAATACAAATCACCCAACTTTAGCAGAATTGCCACTGCATTGTCTGACTCCTATTGCATGTACCTTAGGGATCCATTGCATTCAGAAGGTGCATATGACACGAGTCAGACATTATCATGGAAATTCTGCTAGTCGGGTGCATTGTGTTTTGGTGACAGCCAGACACCCTCAATGCTCCCTAAATAGTGGAAGTGGAAAGATGAATGTCCGAGCTCCTGTTTTGCATTTTGTCTTTTTTCCATAGGTAATTGCTATATATCTAGTATGGCTTACAAGCCATTCACAGATATTCAAGCCTTTGGGGAAGAAAAAAAATCACTGTCAGTGAAATATGCAGACTATTAGAACATGACATGCACACACTCACTCACTCACTCACTCACTCACTCACTCACTCACTCACTCACTCACTCACTCACTCACACACTCACACACACACACACACTCACACATCACTCACTCACTCACACATACACTCACTCACTCACTCATTAACTCACATACACTCACTCACTCACACACACACACACTCACACACGCACACACACACACACACACACACACACACACACACACACACACACACACACACACACACACACACACACACACACACAACACACACACACACAACACACACACACACACATACACACACACACACACACACACACACACACACACACACACACACACACACACACACACACACACACACACACACACACACACACACACACACACACACACACACATACATTCACACATGCACACACACATACACAGACACACACACATATAATCTCATAAAATTGCATCATTTTCAGGTGTACAAAAACTACTGCAATGGTACCTTCCGTGCTGGTCCTCTACACCAAGTTAGTATTGTTGGAACGGTACATGAAGAAGTTGGCGGATACTTTCCTCATTTCCTGAACATGATGGAAGAAAATCCATTCCTAAGAAGGGTAAGTTTCAGTGTCTCTTCGGATGGTAATTAGAAATGATTATGGGAAAATTAAAAAAATCATTGGCTCTTCTTTTTTTGTCCTGTTTCTCTCTCTCTCTTGTGGGTTTTTCATATTTTTCATTTCTATTCCTCAGGCAATGCCATGGGGCCCCATGTCTATAGTCAAAATGACATCGCCACAGCAGAGTAATGATGGTCCTATATTATGGATACGGCCTGGAGAGCAGCTAATTCCAACAGCAGAGCTTGGCAAATCACCAGCCAAGCGGAAGAGGTTAGGAACCAGCTGAAGTTATTTTATATTTAAGATTAGCTAAAGATTGTAGATTCAAAATGGAATTCATCTCAGAGAGACAGAAAGTAGCTTTATGTGTGTATGTTTGAGCATTTTTCTTTGTCTTTTCTTGTTGCAACTGCTGCTAACTTGTAGGAAATTAGATATACTTTCCGATGAACAGTATGGAATATTAGACTGTCAAATTAGGTATGTCTTCAAGTGAGCAGTATGAAAATTGAGATTTTCCATTTTCAGGAAGTATGTTAATGCCAAGGTACATATATAATTATGCAAGAAACCCATAAGAAATATATTTTGTTATTTTGTAATTAGTATATATGTATATACATATAATGTGTTAGATTGTGTGTGGTGTCAGCAGTATAGATTGAATTATTACTTCAAATAATTAATGGTAATATTATTTCTAAGTAGGGTGGGTATCAATGAACTACAGCGCCTTCAGTACCTTCCTCGTGCTACCAATGCAAGAGAAATGATGTTTGAGGACAGAACAAAGGCTCATGCAGACCATGTGGGAGCTGGACTTGACAGAAAAACCACTGGGGCAGTTGGTGAGTTGTGTTTGGTTTGCATTCTGTTTACTTACCAAAATTTAAAGTATCTAAGATATCTTTAGTTGTGACTCTTGTCTTTTTTAAGGTTCTCTCCTCTCCCCTTTTGGATTATAATTTCATTTGGAGTTATTTAGGCATCATAGATAGTCATTAATGTTTTGTGCTTATAAATAATAAACAGTTTTCATTCTCTCATTATTATTCTTTAATTCTATTTTACAGGGGTGTTGAAGGCTGTACACTGTGGAACTGAATACACTCACAATCGCATTGTGAAAGATGTAGTGGCCTTTGATGCCCACGATTTTAATGACATCGTGGAAAAGTTACAGCTTGATCTTCATGAACCCCCAATCTCCCAGGTGTGTACTTCTTTTTTCCCATTATCCTTCAGATGGCTGTAGCTGAACTACCTTTTTACTAAGAGCTCTTAGTAACAGCCAAACACCTCCTCGCTTGTACTTCTGTGGAGGGCAATGGAAATGAGCATGGAAAAATAAGAGAATGATTGGTTTAAAATATTTGTGACATATATGGCTTTGGTTCTTCGAAGCAGTGAATGGGAAACTAATAGATTTTCTTTTGTAGTACAAGTTTTTGGCCAGGGTTCTTCAAAGTAAGGGTTGCATATTCAGTGGGTTGCCACATAGTAGTAATGATAATTATGTATACATACCTAATGTGGTAAACAAAACGAAAAAAAAAAAAGAAGTACAAAAAAAATATTCAACACATACAAGTCAACCTTTGGGTTAGGCCATAGTTTGTTTGAAGTAGGCTTGGCCTTGGCTGAGCAGCCAGTGAGAGTGCTGGAGAGAGGTACCTAAGCCAAGGGAGATAACTCACAAAAGGGCTTTAGCTTTTTAGATATACATAGGAAATATCAGATAAGTAAGTCCATAGACTGGTTACAATCACACTGTCTTGCTTCTTTCTCATCCTCCCTCTTTTCATTGTAATTATGAAAGTACCAAATTTTTTATTTGTAAGCATCAAAGTTTTACCATCTATTTTTCTCCCATTCCAGTGTGTGCAGTGGATAGAAGATGCCAAGTTGAACCAATTGAGGCGAGAGGGGATCAGATTTGCCCGAATCCAGCTGTGTGATAATGATATTTATTTCTTGCCGCGCAATATCATCCATCAGTTTCGCACAGTCACTGCAGTTTGTAGTGTTGGTGAGTAATGTTTCCAGAGCACAGTTAGCAGTCTGAAAAAATTTTAATTTTTGTGTTGCTCAAAATTCAAACATCTGTTCATGTACAGTAAGCAGATATTTCCAAAATTTTAATTTGGTTTAAATTTTTTGTTTTTATATCTTTCTCATTGTCATTGTCAGTATGTAACTTGAAGGAGTGTGAAGTGAAGTAACTTTTAATAATTTTTGTTGCAGCATGGCATGTTCAGCTGAAGCAATATTATCAGCCAAAGAGTACAGAGAAGGAAAAAGAAAAAGACAATAGCAAAGAAAACTCTCCCTCTGTTTCCCCTGTAAAGCAGGATGCAATGGAGAAAAAGGAGAAGTCATCTACATCCTCTTCTGTCTCCTCAACTCCCTCAAAGCACCACAAGAGCCACAAACATGATAAGAAGGACAAGTGTGAGAAGGAGAGACATGAAAAGCACAAGCATAAACACAAAAACAAAGACAGAGATAAAGATAAACATAAAGAAAAAGATCATCACAGAGGTGAGAGAAGGAGTGAGCACAAGAGCAAGAAGAGAGAGAGACCAGACAAAGAAGATACAGAAAGAATCAAAAAGAGGCTGAGACTCGACTCAAACTCTTCAGTAGATGAGCCAGTTACGGAGGTGAAAGAAGAAAAAGTAGATCCGCTTGAAACAGAGGCAAAGAAAATTAAATTGGACAAACCAGAACCCAAAGTAGAAGTGAAAGAGGAGCCTAAAGTAGAACCAAAGGTTGAGCTTGAGGCTGCAAGCACCTGTCCCCAGGAGAGTCCTGTGCCAGATGCCCCAGAAAAGATGCCTGAGGTAAAGCAGGAAACCACAGAAAAGGCTGGCAGCAGCAACCTTGAGCATAGTCAAATTAAGAAAGAGAATGGAACTCTTGATAAGGCAGTTGGATCTGCAAAAGTGAAGACCCCAACTGTTCCTGGGGCAGCTGCAAATCGGCCGAAGATGCCAAACAAGCCTACCACAGGCTCCCAAGCTTGTGATCTTCTTGGATCGATCATGGCTGGGATGTCACAGTCAGGGATGCACAAATAATGTTGAGAGGAATCCAGTCTCTCTTATTTTTTTCCTCTTGTGTTCCTTTAAGATAGTAGTTAAAAGAGTTTGAAGTGAATACTGACCTTATTAGCAAATACATATGCTTGGAAGATGATCACAGTGAGCTCCGATAAGTATATGATGATATGCATTTAAATGCCTTAGATACAAACACCCCTAAGTATTTTGTGTGACATCTTGATACCATTGTAAATATCAAAACCATCTCAAGAAGAAACACCCAGTTCTTATGAAAGGATCAAACCTGGGCTAAGCCACTTGAAATAATGCTTAGTCAGGAAAAAAAATAAGTTTAAAAAAAATAATAAAAAAACAATAAAACTTAAAAAAATAAATAAAAATAAAAGCAAATACGTTATATAAAAAGGGAAAACTCATGTGTCCTCTATTGTCAGAGATGTATATTGCTGTAGATATCATGCCATCTTATTTATTCATAGATTTTACTATTGTAGCGGGTAGAGTTCTGTAATAATAAGTACCAGAAAGCCTTGTAACTGATCATATTATGCCAGATTCACATTATTTATCTCATCTGTATATTTGTTTGATTTTTGTTAAAGTATGTTATTTATTCTGTCTTAATATAGAAGGAAAATTTGATTTAGTTTTCTAAATTGCAAATGAATCCCCCTTTTTGTAACTTGCACACACAAAGACGTAACATCATAGTTATTATGAACTGTTGCCTTTTACTGTAAATTTGTTATGGTTGAAACAATATAGATGAAAAGATCTGTCTCAAGTAATATCAAAAGTAATCAAAAGGAACTGGTTATTGGGTGAAATTTGTGTACATGAGTGTATTATATAATGATTAGTTTATATATTGATTAGGAATGGAGTACAGTACTTTACTCAGTCCTTTATCAAAATAATTATACTAATGTGTCAGGATAATCTAGGCCTCGAAGAATCATATTTTCTTAGTCTTTTCTATGTAAAGTTGGAGGAGTATATAGCACCTACAGTAATTACCTGTAACTTTCAAAACTATATACACAAAATGTTTTTTTTTTCTTCTTCTTCTTCTTCTTCTTCTTCTTTTTTCTAATATATTAGTATTTCTGGGTATTATCGTTTACTTTTTCTTAGCTTTCTTTGTCTCTTTCTTTCATGTTTTCTTTTCCACATTTTTCATGGTCAAAGATGTGAAAATCATATCCAGCAATCTTTCAAAGTATTTGACTGAAGAAGATGCAATGAACTGTGAACTCTGTATTTATTTATTTATTCATTATTATTATTTTTGTTTTTTTCATATTTTAAATATTTGCGATGAGTGTAAGTTGCGCACAGATTTATTAGAAGAGAGTATATAGCAATATAGCCCTAATTTTTATTGATGTATACATTTGTATTATACACTTTTTTGTTATGTTCTACAGTTATGGAAAGTGTCCAGGTCAGAGCACTTGAGGGATTAGTGCATGGAAATTAGTCCTCAAATAAGACACTGTTCAGAAGTGGCGTGCTGATTTTTGTTCTTTAAACTTTCATTGTCAGTACCAATGCATTGCATAGTACTTTATCCTACAATCATTGCATAAGTTAGTATTACCTATTGAGCTTTGGAACTAGTTTTATGCCAGTAGTGCACTCTTGGCAGTAGAGATATTCAACAACTTGTAGGAACTGCTTGTCATGATATACCGTCCCTCTAGTGCTCTTTCAAATTAAATTTGGAAGTTGAGTGATTCAGACTGTTTGTAGAATATACCAAGGGCGTGATTGAGCATTTCACTCCAAATGGTTGATAGATTATTTGATTATGACTTCATATTGAACAGCAGTTAGTACTTAAGCTGATATTCATGTGTCCCTGGTAGAGGTATAGTAAGGCTGCAAGTGCCTGTAGTTACGATGGATGGGAAGATTGTCTTTACAGTTTATTTATTGGCTTATCTGGCACTGTTACTGCTTTCAACCCCAGTGACTATGGCATACATTAGTTTAGACTACTGTATCAGTTTCCAATGATGTGTGTGTAAGTTAGGTTAGTTTAAAAAGTTCTCCTGAAAGTACAAAATTACCTGGGGATCACTGAGCAATGTTGCCGACAAGGTTCCTGTAGCGCTTGGGGAATTTCACCAGTTGTAGTGATGTTCAGTGGCTCTTGTTGGCTTAGTTGTAAAATGAATATGTTTTTGTTAATCTTGACATTATTATCTGAAGCTGAATATTTCGAACACGCACATCCACAGGCATAGTGCAATTCTTGATAAAGAAAAGTTGGTATGTACTGCTTATAAGTATTAAACCAGAAACTATTAGTCTAATTGCTCTGTAAATTAGTATCATAGAATGCCAATAAGGTGAGTGATTGGGACTTCTTCAGTGTTTCTTGTGCATATTCTACCTGCCCCTTTACAGCCTAAAGAAAGATTTATTTCAGTATTGAAAAGGATTGTGTGGAACCTTTCAAGTGTCTACATAATTATACTTGCTGTTTACCAAAGAATTTCACAATATGAGACCATAATTTCTGTGTAAGAAAGACATAAAACTTCATTTATAATTTTTTTTTCTTTCTTACTTACTTTTTACTTTTATTTCTTTTTCATTTCTTTCCCCTCACCCTAAATTCAAAAAGGTTGAATAAAAGCAGGTAGTATATGTCTGTATCTGTATCTTTTGAGAAATGTGAATTTTGTGTATAGTGCTTCAGCTTCTTTAAGCCCTGGTTTTATTTAGCATTCATAGAAATACTCTAATTTTCTTTTCCTAGTTCACATTACATGACAGTTCGGTCTTCTCAGAACCTATATATAAGAAAATGGGAAAAATGCAAAAAAATAAAAAATGAATAAAAAGTAAATATATATAGATATATATAGCTGGTGAAAAGGAAAAAATATGATCTCCCTTGCTTCCTATTGCTGGCATGAGTGCATTGCTATGATTGAGAAATGGAAGATAGTACAAGTCTGGAAGTACACATAATTGTTTGCTGACACGAGGGATATATTGGATTGGTTATATACTTCAGTGTCTCCGATATCTAAAATTGGTGCTGAGGCCTTATAGAATATTCCAGAATTCTGAACTGAAACAATATTTGGTGTGTCAATGCAATTCACAAGTTTCTTTTTCAGTTTCTTGTTCTTATTTGACATGCATCTTTGTTTGGGAGTGTGTATGTGTGTGGCTCTGCACACACATTAGATGTGCAATGTAAATCAACAAAATATATTTAGAGAAACACTGTAGTCTATGATTTATTTATTCATGAAATGAGGGGAAAATAATAGTGTGTAGATATAAATAAATATTAGCATATCTTGTATGATCATCTGTCTGGTGGTTGGCTTTATTTTTCAGGAGTATTTGATTATTACCTCCCTTATAAACATTTTTGTGGGGAATAATACACAGAGGATGCTTCCCATTTAAACCTTGAAATTTGTGCACTCAAACTTGCCTGACTGCTGTCACTAGCTGTTGATCTCCATATACCAAGTGTAGTTGTTTATATTCAGACTGTATTAGAAATACCAAAGGCTGCTTCTGTGGTAGCAGGTGCCTTTAAATACCAAAATTGGGACTCATTGATGTTGAACTAATATTTTGAAGAAAGTGCATGATATTTTGTTACAGGCACACTTATTAAAATTTAGTTACAAATATATGAAAAACTTTTTTCCTCGTGTGAATGTAATTCTTGCAGGAAAACTATAATTGAGATAAGTGCTCAAAAGTAAGTAACTGCAGTCGGTATAAGGACACACTGAAAATCTTAGTTGAATGTCTTCACCCTATAAAATGTGCCAGGAGGCAGGGAACCATATAAAGAGTGTGAAAAAGAGAAAATGAGTGAATAAGTGTGTGAGAGAGTGAGCAAGCATGTGTACAAATGTATTTATATAGATAAATTTACACATGCAAATGTACTGTGTGTGCATTTGAGTGTGCGTGTGTGTGGTGTATATGCATGTGTACATTTGAGTTTTACCTTTCACATCCAATACAGTACTTTTTTTTCCCCCAGCATAATTTCCTGGAAGCAAAGGTACTTAAAGATGATTCTGCAATTAAGTTTAGATTAGAGTTTGACACTCCACTGTATTTCTGAAGGCATTTTATTAATATCCCCTACCCTTTTTTACAGTAGTACAAAATATGGAACCTTTTTAGGGGGCCAGGGGCAGAGAATTTATCGTGTTATAGCATTTTAGAAAATAGGGTAAAACTCTGTATTGTAGAATTGTATTAATTTTCTGTCTTTCCTTGAATAATTTGATTTCCTTATCTTAACTCTTTGTCTTTTACTCTGTTATTGTTATTGTTATGAAGACGACGACAACAATTATGATGATCACTATTTATTTTTTAATGATAGTATATTTGCTGAAGACAAAAGAATGGTTACACTAATCTGAATTCATTTTTACTTTCACATATTTTATGAGCATTATTGTGCATGTAAGCATGTTTTAATTTCACTGAAAAAGAAGAAAAAGACGGAATTGTAGATGTATTTGTATTAAAGAAAATAGTTTTTCCTTATCACATAGAATCAACAAGGTAAATCAACTTCATTACATTATTTCTCTTCAGAGGAAAACTAAAGACCATCTGTAAGACACCTACCATAGCTCTTTTTACCCCATGGTTTCATCAATCTTTCTTTCTTTCTTTCTTTCTTTTACTTTAATAATCTTTCATTTTCTAAGCTGCAAGGAAGTTTTAAATTGGCCATGACGAGTTTTTAGGACATTTATCCTTTTTTTTTTAATGTTCAGTGTAGGTGCGTTTTTTCTTTCTTTCTTTCTTTCTTTCTTTCTTGTTTTTTTATTTATTTATTTTTTAATCTATTTTATTTTGTTTTTCTTCTTTTTCTTTTTCTTTTTTTTTCTTAAGAATATTAGTTTTTTTCCTTGGTCTTTTTGTAGCACAGGCAGTTGGGAGTAATTACATTAATGTATGCACAGTTTCACTCTGCATGTGAAAGTAATTGGTATAATATTCTCATGAATACATAAATATATGTATATACTGAAGTTTGAATTTATCTCTGCAAGGATATCAAATGTTAAATGTTGAAACTAATACCACTTGTGTACATTTATATACTTTTAGGTCATTATTGGTAATGGTGTTATTATTATCATTTATTATTATTATTATTATGAGCATAGATATTATTATTATTATTATAATTAGTTAATTCTTTCATCATTATCATTATTAGGTGTTTTCTTAAGCACCCCTCCCCTACCACCAGTCTCCCTTATTTATGTTTGGGTGTTTTCCAAAATTCAGCATTCTGGCTTCAAGCATTTGATATTGGTATTCATTGTAATAACTAAAAAGCATTATGTAAACACACATACACACTTTCTTGCCTATTTTATTTTTATTTATTTGTATTATTATTGGGTCACTGGTGTATATCTACTTAAAAGGCAAAACCTATAGCTGTAACCATTAAAGGAAAAAATGGAATCTTGTCAGGTATATTTCTTCTTATTTTTGTCAAGGCTTATATTTCTTGATTTTTTCTTCCTCGTCTTCTTTTTCTTTTTGTGATTTTAAAGTTCATGTATGTAAGGAAGTACACAAATGTATGTAGATGAGGACAAGCATTCTATGTGCACAGCATTTTTATCATTTTTATACCTTTCGTTTAATGTATGTATTCATGCAGAAAAGAAATGGGAGAGGTCCATTAAAGCCAGCAGACTTGAAAAGAAAGAAAGAAAGAAAAAAAAATAGTAACCTTCGGCATTCCATCTGTCAGAGCAACCCCTAGGTGTATGTGACACAATATTGTTAGGGATTTTAAGCATCTGGCAATGGTACTGAATTGCCACTGTTGTACTGTTTTACTTCTTAATTTATTTGGATTTGATGTATTCCCTGTGTATATTTTTGTACATTTCTTCTGTGAATATGAAGTATGATCTCACCCAAAGTTCATGTCTTCTTTCTTCCTCTGTCTTTTGTTTTTATTTTTATTTTTAATTTTTTTTCTAAGCTTTTTCAAAAGGTAAAGTTTGTTAAGTTTATTATTGTTCATCACTCGTACTCCTTCATTGCCTGTTACCTATATTTTACGCAAAACTATAAAGGCAACTTACATTGAGGTCTTTGCAGTTTTCCTATTGCTGGGTTCCTAATTTGGGTTTGCTGGTATGCTGTCCCAAAGCTAAACCTCAAAAGAAATAAGGATAATAAATAAATTTTCCCCGGCAAGAAATTGCTTACTATAGATAAGGAAAGGACTACAAAGAAGGTACTCTTCTGTTGTCTGTAAGTTTCCTTTCAGTTCTTTGTTATTCTTTCTTCTCTTTTATTTTTTTGAACTTTGGTTATTTCAGCATCTTTATGGGATAGGCCTCCAAAGGCTTCCTTCACGGTGTGCATCTTCACTATTTTTACACTTCTCGCATTTCGCGATTGTTAAGTTTTAAGATGTTTGAACTATTCGTGATGTGTAACTCACAAAGTGTACATAAGAAATAAAATATTAGTATGACTCATATTATGTGATTAACCTCAAAGGTGCTTGAAATCTTCTGTTTATTTTTTTCTTGGGATTCTTTTACATATTTTTTTCTACTATTACTACTATTTATTCGCTTTGGTTTATATATCAATATTAAGTTCAGCAATTGGGAATTAAGGTTTGGATATAAGAAATGGAACTTCATATGAAAGTAAGAACATATTCACCATATGGTTTTATTATAAACAATAGCAAATAAAGAAGACAGAACAAACTGAAATATATGGGTGTGCATGGTTGATATTCAAACACGGAGCTATACAAGGAAAGGAATTTGCTGAGCGTGTATGGCCACTGGTTCCAATTATTGATTTACTGTAGTACCTATAGAAAAATCAATAAACGCATTTCTTTATATTTGTATGAAAATTAAACAGGCATTTTCACATACATTTAGTATATATATATTTCTTTTATTTACAGCAAGTAGATGTGCTTTACCCATACTGAGAATACTATCCTGTACTGCTTGTATAGTATCGACATTTTATGGCTGAGCATAAGCTCCCTGCCTACAAAAATGCAAGCACAGTAGGTTTAAATGGAGTACCCTGGACACAAGTATGTTCTCGACCAAATATTATATATATTCATTATACATATTCTTAGACATGGCGTATTCGAACACCTAAGGGAAATTGCCAATAATGTTTAAATTTATTTTTCAATAACTAAAGCGTTATTTCTTGGCCCTTCTTTTGTCGTTATCCCTTATATATGAAATTACTTCCTTTGTTATAGTTTCCAAAATTTATAGCGAATGTGCACAATCTAATCTATAAGCTTTATGCAGTATTTTATACTTGTAACTTTTGACTAATCAATTTTCGCGCCTTCATAAATTAGAATGAATTCTGGCTCAGCGTGCGTACTCGCTGACGCCGATGTGTCTAGAACGTATCCAATAGATTTTCCTGTTTTACGATGCGCTTATCAGTACAGATATAATTTGGCATTTTTGGCTGGAATGAATGTGTTTATGGATTGTAGTATAGCAGAATCCAATTATTATATAATAAAATAGCTAAATAATGACATATATTAAAGGAATACAACAGAGTATAAATTCCCCAGTATGATTTACAATATTGACTATGGTCTATAAATATATGTTTTACTCTAAACCTAACGATTGGACAGTCGACTTGCCAAAGCATGGTTTAAAAAAAGTTTTCCAAAATACATGCAACTGCGAAGAGTTGAACCGGATAACGTGGAAATGTGGCTCCAGTTTAGCCAGAACGTATTCTCAGATTGAGCGAGTAGCGCGAAGGTTTCTGATTGGCGGAGAGGCTGCACGTCGTTGTCAGTGGGTGGACTCTCGACCAATCATGTAGTCAGAGTGCGGCTTCTCGACCAATCACTTTGTCCGAGGGTGGGCTCTCAACCAATCACGCGGGCGGATGCGGCTGGCGTCCATTTTGGCCGGGTTTTGGCTGTGTTGTGTTTACAGTGTGTGGCCGCGATCCCTCGTGCAGGAACGTTGTGCTGTTAATTTCCTCAAAAATGTCAGACACAGGGGCCTCTCCGGCGAAGATGAGAAAGCTAGAGCATCCGGAGGAAGCCCACGAGGGCCGCGAGTACGACCCCGAGACTCAGAAAGCCTTGGAAGAGATAGACATGTGTCAAAATGAGATTGATCAACTTAACGAAAAGGCGAGTGAGGAAATCCTGAAGGTAGAACAAAAGTACAACAAACTCAGAAAACCAAGCTTCGAGCACCGAAGTAAAATCATTCAGAGGATCCCCAACTTCTGGGTCACGGCTGTATCCTTTTTTGAAAGTCAAATAAGATGAACATTAGTCTCTTGGGTCTAAGGAAGCTGCTCCAGCCCAAGTCCTCGTGTGACTGCCATCGCCTCTACAGGCAGTCTTTTCTGTTGTAGTGCATGTTGAATTATGCATATCAGGGATTGCAGAAACTAGAAATAGCTCTGTTAATGTTTATATTACCTTTAGTG
>NW_020870322.1:558914-590120 GCF_003789085.1 Penaeus vannamei
AATATGTATTACTTTCTCTATTAAGAATAGGTTGAATGACATGAAAGTGTTACACATTACACAAATAACTAACTATAATTGGTTCCTTCTGATAATGAAGATGGAATTCTACATTAGGTAATGAAGGCTATTCTCACCTGCTGTACATTGAAAAATAAGTTTCATTAATGGTAAAGTAAATCTCCAAGGCATAATTTTACCAGTTGCCATGAAATTTTTATCACTTCATTTTTATACACTTCATAAGAGTTTGTAAAGAGAACACTATCAAATATGTACATGTACATTAATCATTTAAGTCATACATTACAGTGTCAGGTTATACCACAGTTGTTATTAATCTTTTACAATTATGCCCCGAGTAACAGTTTGTTCTTGCCTCTTTGCATCCTCTCCTTTAGATCTTCAACCAAATCATTAAAATTTACTCCTGAACTAAAAATCTAAAGAAAAATCAATAAGTGGTTGCAGTCTTTCTTATCAAGCAAGGGATTTTATATTCAGAAATATTCACATATCACATATCAAACCCCTGGGCTAATAAGTTTTATTAACCCACAACAAGTTCTACTAGCCCCAATATTAAAATTAACACAAGATGAATCAAACACTGACTCATTGGGTTAGATTAGTGTATTTATTATAACTTCTTACTCTAGGTCTACTCTTTGTTTGTAGTGGCACCTATTTAATCATCTGTTATTGTCTACTTTTTACTAGCTAATTAGTGCATTTTACTAGCCAACGGCTGGTTTTACTAGACAATGACAGTCGTGCTTGTGCTAAGGTTAAGCCCTGCATATATTAAGAGAGTTGTACACAAGGAGAAATTCCAACTTTTTTCATCTAAGCTCATACTATCTTAGTTTAAGAACTACTGTTGCTGAATTGTATCCCTTGACACCAGGTTTGATTAACTCTGCAAAGTAGTTTTGAATGTTTTCTGGTTTTCAATAATTCATTGTTGTGAGAGTACCTGTAAATATGCATATTTGAGATAACTATAATTTAAAGTGAATTTAGGGCCATGGATGTTGGTACAAGCTTAGTATAGAACATTTTTTCAGGGATATCTATGCTTGGTCACAACTCTTTGTATTGATATGTATGGATAAGATCAGATAATATGTCATTTAGTAAAGCGACACATTTAGTAATTTTTGTATTTGTTGGCTTCTACCAACTGTTACCATGCATTTTGTGCTTCAATGAAATTTTGCAGGTAAACTTACATTATACAAGTGTTGTCCTACTTACTTCTTAACTTTAAGATAAAATCACTTGTTCCAGAATCCAAATTATCCTTATATATTTCCATAAAGTGTTTATTCTTCATAGTATATAATAGCTTATTATAAGACTGCTCTCATAAATGTAGTGCCTTACAAATGTAAACTTTTTTTGGGTGTTGAATTTTTCACAGCATTATGTCCACACTTTGTTTTCTAAAAATTTGGTTCTTTTGGAATAGGATATTGTTTGTTTGTGAAGATTTAAAGGGAGACACTATTTTAAATCAGTTTGCTACCATGCTTTTTGTATAATTTTGACACTTTTAACTGTTTGAAGTCTAAAATTCATCCTCATATGATTATTCATCATTGAAGATAGCTTCCAGAAAATCTTGTAAGAAATTTATTGGCATGGTAATAAGAAATTTTAAAAGGGTATGTTGACAATTGATGTTCGTATGTTTGTGTACATATATTACCTTCTCTAAATAGCACAATCCCAGAAAGTGTTACTGTCTAGAAAGTACTTTTTCTTGATATATCATGGCTTCATTGTTTCCATTCTCTTTTTTTGTTTCTTCATTGAAAGAGATGTGGTAAAGAGGTCCATTTTGTTATTTTACAGCATGAAATTTAGTTTATTTGAGAAAGCTTGATTATATAAATGCCTTAGATTTTCTGTAATATCTCCCAATCATCTTTTATAATTAGCTATTAATATGAAGTTTCTGTATGAGATAACAGTTAAACTAACAAAACATTTAGTAAATGTATTTTCAGGCATTGGTTTGAAAGCTCCTTTGGACACCCATGCTGTCATATCATACCTACAGAATAATGACCAAATAATTTCTGAATATTTTTATTTCCAAACACTTTTCCCAAGATAAATAATTATAATACTTATTTGAGTGTAATCATTAAACATCATTAACAAGCTGATCTTATTGAAGTGCGAATGTTCACTTTAGTTTTGTAGTTTTATCTTTTGAACCTTGTTTACACACATATCTCCGCAAGTGCTCAGTCACCAAGGAGTCAGTTATTAGATCTATGTGACCATGACTGATTTCGTCTTTCCTTGAACTTTTTAGGAAAATTTTGTTTTTGTATTATTAGTATCTATGCTGTTGTTATTGTTTTGGTCATGATTGCTCATTAATTATAATACTAATTATAATACTATTATAATACTAATTGCAAACGATTATGAAAATCAAGGAAAAGGTTAAATAGGTGAGATAGGTAGAACTAGAAATTTACTCCTTGGTGACTAAGCACTTATAGAGGCATCTGTATGTAAACATTGTCATCAAACTAAACTGTTTTTATTTGTAACCTTTTCTAGATTTAACCCACATTTCTGCTATTTTTCCTGTTGTTAATTGTTACCCGAGATAAAAAGTACAAATGCAGTTGTTGGTTCAAAATTATTTTATGGAGCAGTTATCTATCTCTTGTGTTTAAGGAAGGTGGTTTGGGAATATGGACTTACTCTTATCTATCGATCTTTTTATCTAATGGTGAATGGTATGGAAGTGCTGAATTATGTGTAATGTTAGCTTTACTGTTTGGTGATTTTTTGAGAAGTAATTGTTTTTTTGCAGAAGGCAAAGGTAGATGTTTAATCTTTTCTGTTAATTTTATCTTTAGTACATTAGTCTGTAAAGACCAGTTGTGATGATGGGGTTATTTACAACATTACATTTTCCTTAACTGGGATCCAGTTTGTTAACCACCCTCAGATTTCTGCCATCTTAGAAGAGGAGGAGGAAGAATGTCTACATTATCTTACCAAGTTAGACGTGGAGGAATTTGACGACATCAAATCTGGTTATAGGTAAGTTGTGGCTTTTATTTCCTTAAACTTGTGATGTCCACTTCTGTGCAGCCTGATTATTGTTACTTGATATTCAGAATATTACTTATCAGATTTAAAATTAAATAGAAAGGTTGGTGTACATTTTTCCTTCTCAAAATTTTATTGCTGATTTATTCAGTGCATGATTAAGTGAAATATTTGTTGTTGTTTTTTATTGAATTGTTTTTTTATTTGTCTTCTGCAGAATCAAATTCTATTTTGATGAAAATCCTTACTTTGAAAATGATGTCCTGACGAAAGAATTCCATCTTGGCTCTACAGGTGAGTTTTCAGGTATATCTGTATTTGCATGTGGAATTTTTACAATTACTTTGCCATTGCATCTGAGAAATTTATTGTACAATTAATTATTTGTAAAGAATTACACCTGAAGTGTAAAGTTTCCTCTGAGAGTTCATTAATATCTATACCTTTAGTAGGGTGTACTGTTTTTTAATTCAAAGGTGAGGTATAATCATCTAAATTTGTATTACTTTTTATAGTTATGAATGTCTGTTATGGAAATTTAGTTATGATTACACATTATGTATTATGTTTTTTATGTAAAATGATCCCTGTAATGGATTTATTTTGTGATCTTTGGTCGCATGGATCATCTACTGGCTTGGAGGTGTTGCAGGTCCATGAGGATTGGTTTACTATGTATAGATTTTGAGGTCTCCCATATTTATATGGTTTGCATGAGTCCCTTGCTGTAATTTATAAACTATTTTGCTGCCTTGTGATCAAAGAGTTAATATATAGTGGAATTAATGAAGAGTTTAACATTTATACCAAAAGCTAACTTTTCCTTTTTCTCTTTGGTCAGTATTACAATCACAGGTTACATAACATCCGAATGTCATAATTTAGATACAAACATGCCTGTGTGTGTGTGTGAGTGAGTGAGTGAGTGAGACAGAGAGACAGAGCTCCTACTGATACTGTGGTGTTGAATATTCGCAATGTCCTTTCATTGTTTTTAAAGTATTAATAATCTTTTCTAGGTGACCCAGCCTCAAAATCAACTGAGGTTAAATGGAAGGATGGGCACAACCTATTAGAGCGGTTTAGACAGAGGGTGCAGCAGGGTGAAAAAGGTGGAACGGGCCGGAAACGTAACTTGGAGCTCCGTTCATTTTTCTCCTGGTTTACTGATCACGGCGACCCTTCAGCTGATGAGATTGCAGAGGTATGTTTGTCTGCTTTTCATATATGCTTGTAAAACTATCCCAGAATTAAACAATTGAAAATGTATGTATTTTTTGTGTAGGTTTTAAAGTTTGGTGATTTGACTTTTCTCTTTATTAGTCATTATTATGAAATATTACCCATTATGTACAGATGATTATGACTGCTGCATCGTTTCACAGGTTATTAAGGATGACATGTGGCCGAATCCCCTGCAGTATTTCTTGGTTCCTGACATTGAAGTTGAGAATGGAGAAGGTGATGATGATGAAGAGGAATTAGAAGATGAAGAAGTCGATGATTCTGTTGTAGTAGTTGAAGAAGAAATCGAAGAAGTTGATGATGAGGGAGTAGAAGAGGAGGAGGAAGTACATGGGGAAGGTAAGATAAACATAAATCTGTAACTTTTAGTAGTATAGTTTTGCAGTTGTTTTCAAAGGCATCAAGTTAAATGTTAGATATTGTTTTGGTAAACCCCCATTTATCATGGCTTCCCCAAATTTATTCAATCATTTCTAGCAAAGTGCTCTCATGGTTTTCCTCCTGTCTTGCCCCATAGTCATCATGGTTGAGCATTACCTGCCTGTACTCAAACATTTCATTGTGCTGCTGTAGGGATGCAGAATGGTAGATACATCGCAAGACAGATAAAAAATAATAATTTTAATACAGAAGAAAAAAGACAAAATAAAAGGTAGTTCCCTTGATTCAGGGTTCTAAAAGCTTTGAGTGGTCCAGTTTACTAACAGACATTGACAGAATCCAGTACCATGTTTTGTAATTTTTTTCCAGCCTAGAGAGAAGATATTTCCATTTTTTATAAGAAATATGCAGTGTAACTGTACTAAAACTTTTTTGAGAAAAGATGTTGATTTGAAGAGAATACCTAGATTAGCTTCATAAAGTGATTTTGTGTATGACCAATGTTACCTCTTTCCTGCAGAAGATGGCGAGGCAGATGAGTGAAGCTGGTTGCTTTAAGGGCTGTAAGCTCTATTTGATCATTAATAGGAATGATCTTGGTGGATCACTTCATCTGGCTACAAATGCTAGTTGTAAATTAGATTCATTTTAGCAAGTTTATTGTTCTCATGAATGTATACATCCATTGGTGGGAAGAAAAAATTATTTTCTAATGGTCAGGAATTGTGAAGCTCATCACAATTAACAAATTTTTGATTTGCTAATTATGGAATCCAGGTCAAGTTCTGTAGTCTTAACAATTACTATTTTTGAATGTGTATCACAGATTAGAGGAGGTAGGCTGTTATGAAATCATGATACCCAAACCAGTTTTATTTGAAAATGTTACAAATAAATTATTGTTTGTAATTTATTCCTACTCAGTTTAAATTGTCCAAATACCCTATATAGGTTTAAGATGTGTACAGTGGGTATGCAATAATTTATAAATATATATATATGTACACACATGATGTTTCATGGGTTCTTTGTTCATCTGATAAACCAGATTTATATGGCAGACATAAAGGGGCATACCCATTGGACACGATTTTTCAAAATGTGTGCTATGCTTCATAATTACTACTAACAAGGTAGGGAATACAATTAGAAATAATACATAAGAATGAGGAGGCTCTCTTCATGTACAAGTTTTCTACAATGGGAACAAAAAGTGAACAAATAGGTCATGATGTGTACGATCATTCCTAGAATTAAAGTCAATTTTGTAAGAAGTTTTTTTTTTAACCTCATTCTCCATCCATGTATTTACACAAAAAGCATGCCCTGAATTGTGTACTGAAATACTACACAACACCTTTCACCCTAGATGTTTAATGCTGTCCTGATGTTTCCAAAGACAAAAATCCCTTCCATAGCCATATATGTATTTTACTTTGTAAATTAGTTGAAAAGCTTTGATAACTGTCATAAATTTGTAAAATAGGACATTTGAATATTTTAGATCCATGGAGCCATGTTTCAGGACCAACTGAGAAAGCAGCACTTGATGTAAGGCAAAATATGAGTAAATCATTTGCTAACCAGCAAAACAAAATTTCATGTCATTCCCCTCTTTGTATATTGTGGCTATCAATAAAAAAAAAATCATGGCACACTGGTGTGTCTTCTTTAATCACTGCATCTGTTATTGTCTCCCATGCTTTTAATTACGTACATGTACAAACTAAAGATGTCAGGCAGTCAAGTGAAACTCGGTTCCTCAAAAGAACTTGATAATTAGAATGTATGTCTGTGGTACTTCACTCTCATTTCCCTCAGAATGTTATAAATCTGTTAATCATGTCCCATAACAGTATTTTGTGCACTGATTTTCTTAGTCTTTGTAACTCTGGTTGACACTGTAGCATTTTATTCACATTCATTCTCTCCTTTTCTTCTTCGTAGTCTCCTTTTCCTCATTTCTTCCCCATGAATACAAAAAATACAATTTATTTTCTAATGGTTTACATAAACATATGAAGGAAAAACAATACCTGGTTTATTTACTCGCCATAAAATATACATGAATTTGTACATAAAACAAAGTACAAGTTAATGCTCTAAGGAGTACATATTATTTGCATGTTTATATGTGCATGAGTGTGCCCATGGGTGTATAACCTCATGGAAAATATTTAGCTCTTCAGAAGTCAAATGTGTTTGTCAAGTCATATTTTTTCAAAATATATATCCCTTCTTGAATGAAAAAATGTTTGCTTTCATTAAAAATACATTACCTGCAAAGATTAAGTAATTTGATACTTTTACAGAAGACAAGCATAAATATATATGAACCATTCCTGTGCAGATTCATCTTGATAACTATGTCTTGCAGAATCCCAAATCAATGTGCAAACAAATTTTGTTGTTAACTGCAACAGTGGGAATGATCTGTCACAACCCAAACGGTGTGCAATTTGTTTTATGTTGAAAGACTCACTGTTGCTAATGGCTGGTGACCTATCTGTTGACTGAGCAGGAAATTTTAACTAGTGTACATTTTTTTTTTTTTTTTTTTTTTTTTTCCACTATCTGGATTGATTATATATTATATATTATATATATATATATATATAATATATATATATATATATATATATATATATAATAAAAAGCCAGAATCAACATTTCCTTTTCCTCGTATTCTTGGCTCACAACAGCAGCAAAGCCTAGATCCCATAAGTGAATGTGTGCTGTGAGTACTTTTAGGTAATTTGGCTGTTATAAGGAATTTGCATCACTGCCAAGACTATATTTTATCTGGTTAAATCACAAGAACAACTTTTAACATATAACATAAAGAATGTAGATAGGTCATAACTATTTTAAAATGAATGCAAGTAAAATCATTATATCTTCCACTGAGGTATGATTGCAGTCCTATAAAAGTATAAAATATATATTAAAGGTTACAACCACTAAAGTGTAAAATCATTATATCTTCCACTGAGCTATAGCTGCAATCATTTAAAGTCTAAAAATATATACCACTCAAGGGTATAATGCCAAAAAAGCAGGTTTCTCATGTTAACATTTGTTTAAGACGCGCACATATTCCAGTCACCTTTCCAATTATTTTAAAATGAGCCCTCACTGCAACTGCTCATATTTATGCACATTCTTACCTACTTGAACTTACTTGCCCTTTATATTCGTCTTGACTCTCAAATTTCATCCCAAGAATAATTACCTACAAATGGGTGAAAGGCTTGTCTTTATTTTTTTTTATTATTATTATTATTATTATTATTTATTTTTTTTTTTTTTTACTATTTCTGCTTTTGTAATTCCGATTCTCATGGGGATTGCATGTGCCGACATGCCATGCCCACAGCAAGTGTAGTTTATTAATTATATTTACAAACAGATGGCTCCACAAGTTCTTGGCTACCAATGAGTCAATCACTAGTCCAACCTATAGGGCATTTAGACTACTAACTGGCAATTTGGTGGTTGAGCCTTTGTGAAGCCATATATGTAAGATGCATTTCACAAAACCATTCTACAGTGAACATCATATTTTTCCAGCAGCATTGGGTTAATCTGCAGAAATAGTTAATGGTCAAATCAAATAAATGTGCCAGACATTAGTCATATAGCACTAAGGTAAAATATTGTAGTTAATGGTAAAAAGCAAAAATAATGTGCTAGACATCTAAGGTCATATAGCACTATAGGAAGGTACAGTAAAGGATGGTGATGGATGATAGTTGCTATGCATCAACTATCTGGAGTAATATTAAAATTGGTAAAGGAGTTGAGGAGTTGAGGAGTGGATGGGTTATGGTGGGTTTAGGTAAGGGAATTAGATCAAGTGAAAGATATGTATACATCTGAGGAAGGAGATCAGGTTGTCCAAGCAGAAAGTGGGATTTTGTAAGGATGTCTGATACGTTGGGAAGTTGGTGAAGGAAGGATAGATGGGGAAAAAGAGATAAGATGGGGGGGATGTAGTATCAGAAGGTAGAGGGTCTGGGGAAGGGCATAGTTGTGGCATAAGGAATTCACATGTGTATCCAGGAGGGAGTGAAAGGGATAGAGAGGATGGTTAATGGTTAAAATAAGTGTGCTAGACATCTAAGGTCATATAGCACTAAAGGAAGGCATAGGTAAGGGGGATGTCAGGTGATAGTTGCTATGTGTCAAATATCTTGAGTAGTGTTGAAAGGTTGAAGATGGGGGAAAAGGTTATGATGGTTTAGGTAAGGGAGTTAGATCAAGCGAAGGATATTTATGCGTCTGAGGAAGGAGAACAGGTTGTCAAGGCAGAAGCTGTGGGATTCTGTAAGGATGTCTGATATGTTGGGAGGTCGTTGAAGGGAGGATAGGTGTGGAAAAGCAGAGGTACGTGCTGTATTAAAGCTTGGACAGGACAAGAGAATGTGTGGAACTGAAAGAGGGACGTTACATAGAGGACATAGGGGCGGGTCTGAGCGTGACATTAGATAGGCGTGTGTTAGGCGAGTGTGGCCAATACGTAAGCGTGCGAGGGCCGTCTCCCAATGTCTGTTTTTGTGAAATGGAGCTGACCAAGAGGAGATTGATGGTTTTACAGTATGTAATTTATTGTTGTGGAGTCTTGACCAAAAAGATTGCCATCGGGAATACAAGAAGGTTTTAAAGTGGGGGTAATAATTCGTAGCTGGAATATGTGAGAAGCGTAGTTGAGGTGATGTGGACATTGCGGAATAGCGTGCAAGAGTATCTGCCTGTTCATTGCCAGGGATTCCAACATGGCTGGGTACCCAGCAAAATCTGACAGATTTGTGACGAGTGGATAGATAGAATAACCAGTTCTGGATCTTACAGACAAGGGGATTGGTCGAGTGTATAGACTTTATGAGGGTTAAAGAGTTAAGGGAGTCAGTAAAAATAGTAAAAGAGGAAGAGGAGGATGAGTATATGTGTCTTACGGCAAAAAGGAGTGCATACAGTTCTGTAGTAAGGACACTAGATTCAGGAGGGAGGGTGTATTTGAAAGTGCACTTTGGGAATGTTACTGTGAATCCAGCTCCTGAGATGGATTTGGAACCGTCAGTGTAAACATGAATGCTGGAGGAATGAATGGAGACATGGTCAAGGAAATGAGTGAGAAGGATAGAGAGGGAAAACTGACAGAAAGTGGGAGAGGTCGGAGGTGAGGAAAGGGGGAATGGGAAAGGAGGGTATCCATGCGTATGGGGAGATGAGTTGGTAAACGTGGAGAAGAGGTAAAGGTATGAAGTAAGGATTGTGGAATAGTTAGTTTGGTAAGGAAAAATTGATGAAATCGAGCATAGCATTGGAGAGAGAAAAGTGCTCGACATCGAGAGAGGGACAGCATGCCAGATTCAGTATATAGGCTCTCAACTGGATAGGAGCAGAAGGCGCCTAGGGCTAAGCGGAGACCGCTGTGGTGGATTGTATAAAGGTGAGCAAGAAGAGAGGTTGAGGCAGAGGAGTAGATATGGCATCCATAATCTAGAGTGGAGAGAATCAAGGTAACATGAAGATGGAGGAGAGTTTTGCGATCTGAGCCCCAGGAGATGTGTGAAAGAGTTTGTAAGATTCGGAGGCGGCGTTGAGCTTTTTCTTTGATATACAAGATATGGTCTCGACAGGACAATTTGGAATCAAATATAATGCCTAGGAATTTGCCAAAAGAAAAGTATTGGAGTGGAGCATTATAGACGAAGAGTAGGGGTTTGGGGACTGTACGTGAGCGAGATAAAAGGATGGGGAAAGATTTGGAGGTAGAGAAGCGAAAGCCATGGTTGGTGGCCCAAGAAGTTACTGATGTTATTGCAGACTGAAGGAATTGACAGAAATCTGGTATGGATGTGCCAGATGCATAGATGGTTAAGTCATCAACATACAGTGATGCCCAGGCTCCTGGTGGTAGGACTAAGACTGTCATTTACAGAAAGAAGGAATAAAGTGGTACTAAGCACACTTCCTTGTGGGACGCCTTCGAATTGAGGAAAGGATGATGACGTGGAAGAGGCAATTTTGACCTGGAAGGTACGTTTAGAAAGGAAGGATTTGATGAAAACGTCCATGTTTCCACGTAAACCTAAGGAGGACAATTGTTGGAGGATATGGTATCACCATGTGGTATCATATGCCTTTTCTAGATCAAAGAATATGGCTAATACGGATTCATGGCGTGCAAATGCCAATGTAATATATGTCTCGAAATGGGCAAGTGGGTCTGCTGTACTTTGGGCACGGCGGAAACCAAACTGGGAAGGGGAAAGGAGATTATGAGATTCAAGATACCACATTAAGTGGAAGTTAACCATTCGTTCTAGTAGTTTGCACAAGCAGCTAGTTAGAGCTATGGGGCGGTAATCTTGGGGTCGGGTACCTGATTTATTGGGTTTTAAGAAAGGTAGGATAAGAGCATCTCACCAATGAGAAGGAAAATTTCCTGTTGTCCATATGTGGTTGAAAATAGTTTAAAGAAAGGATAGAGAAGAAGATGGGAGGTGTCGGAGCATACGATAGTGAATACCATCAGGGCCTTCATGAGTGTTGCGGCACAACTAATGCAGCGTTGAGTTTAGAAGAAGAAAAAGGAGCATTATAGGACTCATCAGCGGATAGGGTGAAGGTAATAGGGATGCGTTCCTTGATGGCTTTAATGGAAGAAAAGTGTGGGGAAAGGTGAGAGCCACTACTGACCTGGCTGAAATAGTTGCCCAGTTCATTAGCTACTTCGACAGGCTCAGAGATGAGAGTATCTCTAATATAGAGGACGGGTGCAGGATGGGGGGGATGTTTGCCTTATAATTTATGGATCCATCGCCAAACAGCTGAAATAGATGTAGAAGATGTAATCGAGGAAACATAATTTTGCCAGCTATTTGTTTTGCTGTTTCTAATTGTACGGCAAAGATGGGCATATGCTCTTTTAAAGGAAATAAGGGCTGATAGCTGGTGAGGGGTGCCTCGTTTGTAGTGATAGCCGTTCCAGGCTGCTCATTTTAAGCAAAGCACTTTGATGCATTTAGAGGTATAAGGTCTTGAAGTTCGAGGAATGGCTGTATAGGCAGCTCTCAGGATTGTGGTTGTAAAACATTGTAGCATATCTGAAATGGACAGTAAGGGAGGTGGAGGGATAGGTATAGTAGAGAGTGAAGTGAAAGTATGCCAGTCAGCTCTATCAAAGCATCAGCGTGGAGGATTAGGAAGTGGTACATATGAAGTAGGAGAAAGGAGTACTGGGAAGTGGTCACTATAGGGGAAGTGGTCTTGAACTGACCAATGGAAATCTAAATGTAGAGTAGGAGAGCATAGAGAGAGGTCAAGGCATGAAAAGGATTGTGTGCGCATGTCAAAGTGTGTGGGGCGATCTGAATTAAGAATTATTAGGTTATTTGTGAAGAGGAAGCGTTCTAGAGATCGGCCTCAGGAGTTGGTGGTAGAGTCACCCCACAGAGTGTGGCGGCAGTTGAAATCACCAACTACGAAGAAAGGTGGTTGGAGTTGGGAAATTAGAGTTTAAAAGGCAGCAAAGTCAATGGGATAGGATGGGGAGAAGTAGACTGAAATCACTGTGATCCAGCGGCGAAGAAAGATGCAAATAGCTGTGCATGGGACAGTAGTTTGTATGGGAGGTATGACATAAGGTGTTTTATGATGGATAAGTATAGATGAGACATAAAGGGAGTGTGGGGAAGAGATAAAATGGTAATTGGGAATTGGAATAGGAGGGTGTGTGAGGAAAGTCTCTTGGAGGCAGATAATAGATGGATTATAAGGATATGACGTAGGTCTGGTCTATGAGAACGGAAACCCCGAATATTCCAATGTAGGAGAGCTATAGCTCATGAGTGATATCGCATATGGTACGTATTGGGGAATCTGGGGGAAAAGGAGCTAGGGGGTAGAGAATCTGGAGAAGGGCATTGTTGTGACATGAGTGATTTTCATGTGTATCCAGGAGGGACTGCAAAGGATAGAGGGGATGGAGGGAGGGAGAATGTGCCTATAGTTGGGGTTGAAGGGGGTGGGTTGTGTTGGGAGGGAGTAGATGTGGGGGGAGTATTAGTGGTAGGAGGGTGGATATCGGAAGGATGGATAGTTGGAGTTGAAAGGGATGTGTTGTCTTGGGAGGGATTAGGAGGAAGGGGTGTAGGGGTGCTGTGAGTAAGAGGGGGATGGTTATCAGGAGGATGGGTATTGGGAGGATGGATATCGGTGGTGGAGGGGGTTAGGTTGTGTTGAGAGGGAGTAGGAGGAAGGGGTGTAGGGGGAATATTAGTAGGAGAGGTATGAATATCGGCAACTACTTCAAGTGTGGAATGAGCATGAGTTATGGGATCTTGTGTCTTAAGCATATAACTTTGGACGTCATCCATTGTTTCTGCAGTGGAATTGGTTGGAGAGTTTTATGAAAAGGTAATTGTTTCTGCAATGGAGTTGGTTGGAGAGTTTTGTGGTATAAAGGTTTTCTTATGAGGGGGGGAAGAGGAGACTGGTGTCTCAGGAATAAAGGTAAAGGTAGGTGGAGGTGATTGTGCTGTAGGGGAAGAAGGGTTAGAACGTTTAGTCTGTCTACTGCGGGTAGTGCGGGGAGGGAGAGGGGGTGGTGTTGGGGCTGTAGTTGAGATTGGAGCTGTGGTTGAGATTGGGGTGTCTGGGTTTAGAGTAGCAAAAGAATTGGTTTGAGGGAGGTAGAATGTAGAAGTGGTTGGGGCTGTAGTTGAGATTGGAGCTGTGGTTGAGATTGGGGTGTCTGGGTTTAGAGTGGCAAAGGAATTGGTCTGAGGGAGGTAGAATGTAGAAGTGGAAATGGGGACATCTTGGGGTGGAGGGGGAGGGGCTGAGCGAATGATGTTACGAGAGTATGGAGTATGAGAGAAACCTTGTCAACATGCTTCCTGTCTGGCTTCACGTAAAGTGAGACCATTTTTGTATCTGAGAGTTGCTACCTCAGATTCAAACGTAAGTGGGACAGCCTCTATAAAATACATTATGGGGGTCGCCGCAGTTAGCACATGTTCGTGTTTGTGCTGAGCAGTTTGATCGGTTATGACCAGGTTGGGCACATGTGGGGCATCTGTCTGTAGAACGGCAACGTTTGGCAGGATGTCCAAAGCGCCAACAGTTTTGACATTGACGGGGAGGAGGTTGGTATGGTCGAACAGGGAGGGATTGTCCACCGATGTAGATACGTAAGGGAAGGTCATGTGTACGGAAGGTAATTTTGGCAATGTTGGTCGGATTCTTTCGTTGACCTTTAGGAGGAATGGTGTTGCAATGTACTGATTTCACATCTTGGTATTTGAGGCATCCTGATAAGTCTTCTCCACAGTCTGACCAGTCTTTGGTATCGACTGGGCAGTTTGCTGGGGAGAGAGAGACAGTTCCGGTACAGGTACTAAGGGTTGGATGAAGTTCTGCAGGAATGGGGTTGCCAGAATGATCAGTTAAATTTGATAGTGCTATAGATTCAGTTTCTGATCTGACTGTTACAAGACAGGAGCGAACGTGTCTGGTATAGAAAGGGACTCTGCCTACTTGTTTTTGGAGGCATTGTTGAAAGAGAAGAGTGTTGCCTCAGTAGGGAGCTGTAGAAGGGATCACGAAAAATGTCCCATTTAGCTGGGCTAAACAGAGTATTTAAGATATCTGTAGGGTTGGTGGTGGTGGATGGTCAGGGATGTGTGGAAGAGGGAGTATTACGAAATGATGGAGAATAAGGTTGTAAGGTAGTAATAAGGGAGGATTGGGTGCTTGATGAAGGTTGTGGGGGTAGAGTTGATGAATTTGAGGAAGTTGGGTGGGTAGGAATGTCTTCTGGAGATTGATTCTCTGCTTGGGTTGGTAATGCACTACTAGGCATTGAGGAGTGGGTTGTAGTTTCAGTGTTCAGAGTCTTGGTCAAAGGAGAGCCTGGTGTGGGGCTATTTGATAAAGGGGCAAGCCTCATTGCCTCTAATAAAGGGATTGCATTTTCATTACTGGTCATGGGGAACCTGGATTATATAAAAGGCATCAACTGGTCCACCTCCATCGCTAGTGAAAGGTAAGGGCTAAATTAGTCGGGAGTACCGTGCCCATAGTTCCCGCAGGCCATTCAGGACTGGCACAATCTCAGCCTTTCATCCTCTCAGCACGGCTCTCACACCTTAGGAAGTAGATAGTAGAAGGGGATGGAGAAGGGATGGAAACAAATGTTGGAGGGGGAAAAGACCATGCAAAATTAGTTGAGTCGAGGGCTGAGGCCCTAGGCAGGGGAGATCCCTGCACAGGGTCTCAGTCTCTGTCTCCTAAGCCTCCCCACGACAACAATGGGCAAGGGATTGGGGGGGCGGACAGGGAGGGATTCTTCATCTATGTAAATATTTAATGGAAGGGCATGTCTTTGGAAAGTAATTTTGACAATGTTGGTGGGTGTTCTTACAATGATCTCTAGGAGGAATGGAGTAGCAGTGTACTGATATCATCTCATGGTCTGTGAGGCAGGCAAGAAAGTCCAATCTTTGGTATCAATAGGGTAGTTTGCTGGGGATAGAGAGACAGTTCCAGTACAAGTATTATGGGTTGGACAAGCTTTGGCAGGAATGGGGTTGCCAGAGAAATCAGTTAGATTTGATAATGCTATAGGTTGGGTTTGAGATGTAACTGTAACGTGACAGGAACAATTGGGTCGGGTACGGAAAGGGACTTTGCCTACTTGTTTTTGGAGACATTGAAAGAGAACAGTGTTGCCAGAGCAAGGAGTGGTAAGGGGGAGCATGAAAAATCAGTCCCATTTCGCTGGGCTAAATAGATTATTAAAGATATTTGTAGAGCTGGGGATGGAAGAGAGAGTATTGTTGAGGAGGGTAGTATTACGGAGAGGTGGAGAATAAGGCTGTAAAGTAGTAATAAGGGAGGATGGGGTAATTAATGAAGAAGGTTGTTGATTTAGATGTGATGAAGTTGAGGAAATTGGGGGAGTAGGAATGTCTCCTGGAGACTGAGTCTCAACTTAGATGGATAATGTACAAGTAGGCATTGAGGGGTGGGTAGTAGTTGCAGTATTCAGTCGTGGTCAAAGGAGAGCCTGGGGTCGGGGAACCAAGAGAGTTTGAATTAGTGAGGCTATCTGATGAATGGGGGAGCCTCATTGCCCCTAATAAGGATATTAAGTTTTCATTACTGGCCATGGGAAGCCTTGACTATGTTGGGGAAAGAAACAGTCCACCCCTCAGGGTCCCCTAGAGGGGTAAGGGCTAGACAACTAAAAAGGGAATATCATGCCCATGGCTTCCTCGGGCAGTTCAGGACTGGCACAAAGTCTGCCTTTCATCCTTTTAGTACGGCTCTTACACCTTAGGAAGTGAATAGTAGAAGAGGTTGGAGAAGGGACAGAAATGAAAGAGCAGGAGGGAGAAAAGACCATGCAAAATTAGTTGAGTAGAGGGCTGAGGCCCAAGGTAGGGGGGATCCCCAAATTTGGGTCCCAGTCCCCATCTCCTAAGCCCCCCCCGACAACAACAGGCAAGGGATTGGGGGGTTATTGTAGCAAAAAGGATAAAATGAGTTGATGATTATGACAAATGTGTTAGTTTAGTGCCTTATAGGATAGTATGGTAGTGAAAAGGGTTAAATGAGGGAGCAAATGGAGTAAGGTGGGGATTACTAAAAGGGGAAAAAGGGGTTAAGGGTGAATAGATCAAATTAATATATTCTATATTTTGAGAAATGAAGAGGAATCTACTTGAGGAACACTGGATATTGACAGTTATTTTGAATGTAGAGGAAATGGGAATAAAGAGATCAGAGTTTCAATGAAAGAGAGCGAGGTGTTTTCTTGGGTCATTTTAAGGAAGTTCTGGATGTCCTCAAAAATTATTGGATGGGAGCTGGGTGGAGGTCTGAGAAATGGTTTTCTTGTGAGAAGAGCAAATAAAGAGGATGTTGTAGAAGATGGGTGGAACATGCTAGATTGTCTGGTTCAACAAGTAAAGTGAGAAGGAGGGATAGGCACCAAGGAAGTGGTAGAGATTAAATCATCTGCAGAGAGGGAGAAGAGGTAGGATGGTAGAGTAGGGAGACAAGACGCTAGGGAAGACGCTGAGTCATCTTAAGAAGAAGGGAGAGGAGCAGAGTGATCGACAGCATTGGAATAGGTATCAAATAACCTTGTTGTCATGTTCTCTATCAGGCCTTACGTAGACTGAGGCCTACTTTGAATCTGAGAACTCAGACTCGAGCCTGTAGGAGGGTAGCTTCTATAAAATACATTATGAGAGCCACCACAACCACAACTGGCAAATATGCAAGAGCAATTTGAGCATGCTGAACAGTCATGACCAGGTTGGGCACATAGAGGACAGCAGACTGCGGAGCAACAATGTTTGGCTCGGTGGCCAAAACAAGAACATTTCTGACATTGACGGGAAGGGGTCGATATGGTCAGACAGGGTAGGATACCACCAATATAAACTTCATAAGACAGGTTATATCTACAGAAGCTAATCATGGCAATATTGGTGTAGGACTTACAGTGGCCTCTGGGAGGAATAATGCAGCACTGTACTGCTGCATCATAGTTAACGAGGCAGGCAAGCAAGTTATTTTCTTTCTGACTAATCCTTGTCATAGACAGGGCAATCAGCTAGGAGATGTAAACAGTTCTGGTACATGTATTAGGGAGGAGTGAGATCAGTCAGGGTAGATAATGCATGAGCTTAAGACTCAGAAGTAACTATTATGTATCAATAACCAGAATGACTGTAAAAGGAAACTTTGCTTAGTTGTTTTTTGGAGACATTATTAGGAAATTCCACTTGACTTGGAGAAGAGAACCCAAAATCTTGGAGAGGTGAAAGGAGTAAAAGGACAAGGGCAGGAGGAAGGAGCAACGTGGAGTGAGGTAGTACAACGGTGAAGAGTAACAAGAGAGGAAGTGGTGTATTCTGATGGTTGATTAATGACCTTGATGGATGATTACGAAAAGATTGAGTTAACAGCAAGCATCAAGTAAAAGGTAGCAGAAGTAGTGGCCTGAGTCATGATCAAAGGAGAGGCAATGGTCAGGAAACCAGAGAGGTCAAATTTAGATAGGCTAGTTAGATCTCCAAATACTTGCATCAAGAGTTCATGACTCCAGGGGTTAGACCAGTCTATATACTGACTTCCTAGTTTGACAACCTAGAGCTACAAATTTCACTACCTAAATATTTACATTTCTGAGTGATTTTGATGTTCTAACACAAGCAAATATCATGGGTTCCTGGTTTTGATCCGGTGCTAAAGCACTGATAGCCACCATTAGAAGTTTTATGGGATTTATGATGATAACATCACTGGTAGAGTTACGGTCTGACAATATTCCCCATTTTTACTTCATACTGACTTTCGTTGACATTACTACCAGTAATAGTCCAGGGAATGAGTATTGAAAATTGTTGGTATAGACAAATTCTGGTCTCACTGCTAGTCACAGTAAGGGGTTCGACATTCCCGCTTCACTCTTTATAACACTCATTACCAGTTTACAATTTATTACTAGTCCAATAATACTTACTGGTATTCCTTTGAGTCTCAGGATCTTTCAGAAGAATTTGCCAGGCCCAGAGTTAAATGCTTTCTTGAGTTTGATGTAGGTTACAAGCAGCCCATGATTAAAATCACAATGTTCTAGAATCATTAAATTTTTCAATGATATAGTAGACTGTCAGATGCCATTAAGACTGTATGCAATTCTCAAGCAATAGGTCCACCACCAGACTTCACCAGTTCAGAGGGTATACCATAAATATCCATTAACTTTACATCCTTCACTTTTCTAACTCAGTCCGGGTTAGATGTTTCTTGATAAAAGAAGGAACAATAACAGCATCATTGTCCATACTAAGTGTCAGTGGCTAATATTCATACAAAATACACAGCCCAGCAATTGGCATTCTGTTTCTTGGGCATTTACTATGAAATACTCCTCATACTTCTCATAAAGATTCTTTGTATGCTGTTCCTTGTCCCTCTTCAGCAGTCTAAATCCTACACACAGGGATCAAGACTTACTGATCTATTTTGGATCCAGGGGACATGACCATCACATCACAAAAAAATCTGGCCAGGGCGATGGGACCATACCCACTTCCTAAGGTGTGAGAGATGTAATGGAAGGATGAAAGGCTAACTTATTGTCACTCCTGAATGGCCTTTGTACTCTGTTTGCTCTTCTTTCTGTACCCTTTTTACCAACATACTAACCTACAGCACTACAACCTTTAACATCTAATACACTTGGTCCTAATCATTAACTCATTTTCACCCTTTTTCACCAGAATGTTTTGTCATAATGCTATATGATCTTTGATGTCTGGCACATTATCTGTTTTGACCATTAACCATTCTGGGAATCCACAAACATCGCCTTATGAACCAAACTGCTATATTTTGAATATGCCACTAATTTCTTTTGATGTTGATGCAGCAGTAATTTTACAATAATTAAAATAACATAGGGAAAAAATATTTTAAAAATAATGAACAAATACACAAACAACAAAATATTACTCATGTTATTGTCATTGCACAAAGTTAAGGACTACCTAGAGATGATATGGAGTTTGTGTAAGGAAAAGTCTATTACTATCATCATACAGTATATCAAATTACATAAAGACATTGGAAAATTACAAATAAAATTTTAAAAAATAAATAAAAATAAATAATTCATTCATTCATTAAAAAAAAAAAAAATAATAATAATGTAGAAAAACATAACATTAGAGTGGAGGCAAGGAGCATTAATACGGCACATGAGTGAATGTGTGCACCCAGCCTACAAGCCACACACCTGGGAGAGACCAATCAAGCAAGCCTAATGCCCAGATTTTTGGCCATATGTGGGCTGCAAATCACCCAAATCCAATGGGTTTAATTGTTTTTATAAACCACTGTCAAATTATCTTAATGTCTTCACTACAAGTACCTCCCCCCAAAAAAAATCACAGTGTTCATAATGAATCCAAAGAATATTCTTAAGAGAAAAAATAAAACTTGGGAGGAAAAACAGAAGTCTCCCTGGGCCAAGGCTCCCTGTAAGCCAGTACTCCAGCTTAGAGAGGGGTGTCGTCACACCTGTACTTAGGTCGTGTTGACCAGCATACACCAAAAACATATTGTGACTACCTTCCACTGTCACATGAAACAGTTAGCATCCAGTTGCCTGGAGACAAATCTCAACCCAAGGTTCAAGGTTATTATCCCTCACCTCCTTCACTTCTAGCAACTCATGACCCATAAGCCAGACATGCCTCTGCATCCCATCATTTCCTTCAATGCCTCTTGCATTCAAGCTGATGCAGTTTTTCATTCCTTGTCTTGACACCATTTCTCTTGCTCACCTCCACTATTCCTTGGACTTCGTTATCCATGTCTGCTGTCTTGCCTGATACTCTGTTGAGCTTGGATGTTAACTCTCCTTTTCGTCAATGTCCCACTAGATGATGCTCTCCATATACTTTCCTTTCAGAAGATCTCCATCTCCCTCTGCCCACTGATGTCTGCCTGCAGTTGATTTGTCTATATGTGGACAAATCAAGGATTGCTTCTACTGCCAGGCATTCACCATTGCCATGGGCTCTTCTCTCTTGGCTAACTTGTCCATGGAACCCTTCTAGTCTGAGCTTCTCCTTTCCATCTCCCTTGGTTCTCCTCCTTGGATAATTTAGTTTAGCATTTTTTTAACATTTCTCCTTTTCAGCATACAGGAAACCTATACACAGTGAGATGTGCAAACTCTTCTTTTATTACCCAAATGTTACTCCACAATGTTACTCCTTTGCATCTGTGATTCCCTGTGTCTGGATGCATTGTTCAATCATTAAGCTGGGCTACCCTCACCATGTCTTCAAATCTGTGTTATCCAGGGCACAGTATACTTTCTACACTGAGGAGGTCTATTCTCTTCATTGCCCCACTCACCCTCTAAACTGTAAGCTTACCATTCACCAGGTAAACACCCTCTGCTACAACCTGGTTCACACCTGTTCTCCCTCTACTTTGAAGGTGGGCACCTGTAGTATTCCTTGAGCCTTGTGTGATAAGCAGTACTTTGGGGAGTCAGATACCAAATTCACTAGTTATATTATAAGTAATCCAGAAAATATTGTCATAAGTGAGAAACAGGCCATCAGATGGTTAGTCACCTACTTGTATTTTTTCCTTCCTCTGATGTCAACATCTGCAGACTGGTGGAATGAATCAGCTGCCCAATTTCAACCTTAACAGCACTTTTTCTCCAGCTGACAGTCTCCTTACTTTATCCTCTGATTGCTGCCTTATGCTGGCCACCCTTCTCACAGATTATCCAACCCTTTAACTTGATCTGAACTGCCTTCTTTTCTATTTACCTATGCTCACCTGCCATTCATTTACAGTGCACCTTCTGCAGGAGGATTATGAAACTGTTGTCTCACATTTCAATAAACCGAGTTTGTGTACAGTGGGTTTTTCTAACAGAGAATCAACACTAGATAGTTGGCAGACAAGAGGAGCACAGAAGTTCCACCAGCCACCACCAAAAGAATTTTTTTTATTTAATAATACTTTAGAGCATGAGTCCACATAGGAACTATTATCCAGGCAATACACATTGTAAAAGAGATTACTACTATATCAAAACTTCATTTAATACACACAGAACATTTTAAAAATCTCAGTTATTAATATTTTTAGTTTTTCCATGTGTTAAATACAAAAGTTGGAATGCCAATAAACAGGTTGCCCAACTCACTACAAAAAAACTCAATGCAGTAAGAAAATAAATATATAAATAGTCCCTGATTAAAACCTAGGAAGTACAGCAGCTTTTCTCCAACATACTTGATACTACATCTTATCATAGGTATAACTGTGGCCACAAGTTTTACAAGTTCGAGAATATTCATCTTCATCAGGAAGGTAGACTTCTTCACCATATTCATGTTCGTGTGTTTTTGTTGCTCGAGTGTATAAACTGCTTCTTACGTTCATTCTCAGCTCTGACAAAGAAAAGTGAGAGTAAATAAAGCATTCAGACATTATATACATATGCTGCCTCTAAAGTGTCTGAAAATAAATTGGGTCTTTTTCAACAAGAAATGAAATGAAATGGAAAAAAAAAAAAAAAAAAAAAAAACTTTCTCAATATTTAGTAACCATCAGAATACTCCTATTTTTAGCCAACAAATATCATCATGGCAAAGGTTAATGATGACAAAATAGTTTTTTCATTATTTCTAAAAAATAAAGATTAAGATTACTGAGGTATTATATTGAATAGTTGTCATCCCCACCATTAGTGTTGTTATACCCCATGGTCTAGTTCAAACCTACATGAGGCATCAAACACACCTCACTAATCAGTTGTACAAAATAGATGAAAAACAGCAAAACCATACACAGACTAATCAGTTGTACAAAGTAGATGAAAAACAGCAAAACCATACACTGTGTATGATATCTCTTGCAGGTTCAGCCTAACTGTTAAGGTATAGCAACAATAATGATATTGCCAATGCTTAAAACTACAATACTACTGAGAACAGTATTATCCATTACATTATTCCTTATTTTTTCTATCCACTTTTATCATTACATAAACGTAATTCATTCTTGAGCTCTATCTACAAACCTAATATAGAAAAGGTGTAAATGAAAATGAATAATTTCACAAAGCAAGGTATGGAATTATTCTGACTACTGCATACTAATTTTTGCACTGTGAAATTATTTTCAATCTCACATCTTTTCTACATTTGTCACAGTGAACTCAATACTACCTATACCAAAATTTGGGGTTCAGACATAACGAGTATCTACAGCCCACCTTTCATCTTCTTGTTGTACTTCCTTTGTTTACTTATTTCTCTCTGTTCTTCCTTCTTTTCCATAGCCTCTTCTATGGCCTCTTCTGAGCCCCACACCTCAAGAGCACGTTTCTCAATCTGAAAAGTATTTAGTTCACATGACTGAACATAGCAGTCTCTACCATCAAACACTGACCACACACATATCCATGCAGCATGTAGTCAAAGTTATGCCAGAGCAAGAGGTGCCCCATGGACTTTATATGTGACATGATAACCATGGGGCTCTAAAAGAAGGATCTCTTGGTATAGCATTATGTAGCATTATAACTGTTACAAGAAAAAACAAAAGAAAATAAAAGTGTCAAAAATAAATTACGGAAAGACTGGTAAATAAATAAAAAATTGTCATGATATTACTTGAACTGCAAGATAGGAATGGGGATGAAACAGCTAACAACATCCCCTAGGATCCATGTGTAATTTCTTTGTCTGGCAGTGATTTTAAACTCCCAATCACTGTATGAAGAATGGTTGAAGCTCCAGCACACACTTTATTAGTTTACCCTCCAGACACTATCAAAAAAATTAAGAATAAACAACTTACTCCCTTGCATCTGTGGATACTGCTTGTTTGCCCCCCCCCCTCCAAAAAAAAAAAAAAAAATAATAATAATAATAATTAAAAAAAAGAGAAAAATATGCAAGATAAACAGCCAATCCTAAGCTTAAACTCTGCAATGGAAAATTCAATAAAGTCTAAAATTCTCAATATCCTTCCTTCATAATCACAATGACAACAATGCTATGATTACTCACCTGTGATTTCAGGTATAACTTCATGTCACCCCATCTTGAATTGTGAGGGTTTTTTCTTACAATAAACTTTAGAGGCGGCTCTCTCTTCTCTAGATCTACATCCTTCAACAAGTACTCATTCTTGGCATCTGTTTTTGTGATGAGTGCATGCTTGTCATCATTATCCCTGTAAATGTAGCACAGAAAAGAAAAACATTTTCAGTAGATCTAGCTACCGTGCCAAGCAAAGACAAAATCCACATACACCACTATTAGTCTTGTCACTTTCTCTGCATTAAAAAATAATAATTTGTACAACAACTTTTGTTGATCTTTAATGCTTTGCTTTTCTTTCCTTTTCATTTTACTTTTTTAATTTCAATCATCCTGTTTCTTGAGGATTGCCTATAAAATCCATTACTTCAAATCTATCTTCTTGATCCCTATGTTTCCTCAACTTAACTAATCACTCTGCTACTTATCACTGAAATATATCATGTTTACAATATCTGGCTACACCCTCCATTTCTTGTGGTATAGGAAACCTCTTTTACATAATATGCCCTCAGGATAAACAATGATGAAAAAAGGAAATCTGCTAGAAGTAACAATAAGAATAGAACTAACAGCAATGAGATATGCTGATACAATGTCATTTAACCCTTATAATCAAGATGATGTGACTATCACATCATGAAAAAAACTGGCCTGAGGGGCAGGTGATGGAAACTTTCCATCATCAAAATTTCAGCTGAAGGCCAAGGTGACAGAACTGACTCACCATAAGTACACAAATCTCTAAGAGGTTGATTAGACTCAGTGATCATTTAAGAAGGGGCTTTTGCATCATTTCCACTGATAAACGAGAGTGGAATGTACCATCCGTAAGCCATGGTAGAGTGCTGGCTCCAGGCAGGACATGATGGAAAAAAAAACTAAAAATGCTCATGCAAACAAAGAGAAAATTACACTGGTAAGGGAAGGCATGGAGTCGTGTCACTGCACACAAGTGTTCATGTGCACCCGGTCTACATGCTGCACCCTCGGCACAGTGGCCACTCGAGTAAGCCTAATGCTCGTATTTTGGGCCCCCAGGTAAGGAAAGGTCATACTGCTTTATGACAAAGTACTGTAACCAAAAGGTAAAAAATTAGTTAACAATTAGGACAAAATATCTTAGATTTCAAAGGCTGAGCACTATGGGTTAGTGTTAGTGAAAAGGGTGAAGAGGGAAAAGCAAACAGAGTACAAAGGCCATTCAGGACTGACATAAAGCCATGGTTTTTGTACAAGGATAAGGTGGGGACAGTAAATTTGGGCTACTTATCAGTTTTGTAAGTACACAGATTCTTTTCAGGTCAGTTACAGTGATTCTTTTGAGGGGAAGAGGTTTCTCTTTTTAAAAATGGCTTTTGTACCATTCCATTTTATATTTTGCAATTGCTTGACTAGTCATGAAGTTAAGATATTTTTACTGAGAGTGAAGCCTTTTGGTATAAATTTTGAAAGATTTTGTAGGTGAGGGACTTTTTTTTACATATGTGTATTTACATTTTTTTCCTTTTTTATATGAGAAGGTAATACTGAAACTTTCATATTTATACACAGTACAGACAAGATCCCCACCCCAAAAAAATACTCCTCCCCGCAAAAATAATCAGTCTGTTTTGATTCTATTCGAAAGAAAGTTACAAAAAGTAGAGAATGAGTTTTCATTGCATAATATCATACTTCTATCACTTTATAATTATATATAAGCATTTATATGTCTGTCTGTCATTTTTGAACATTCATAAAAAAAGGAATGGGGATAAAATCTAATAATCAAGTCTCAAAATACCTTTACCTTACATGCATTCCCATCATTATAACACAAGCATTCTGTTGCCTGAGAATAGTTTATCACCCACCACTATGTCACCTGTAGGGATTTCTCACTGACCAACCCATATCTTTCTTCACCAACTTCACCAAGTTTGGAAAACAGGCTTCTTTGTCACATAAAGCAAAGTGCTTTCTGTTGCAAAATGCAGTTAGAAAGTCTATACTATAAAACTGTGCTTTAAAAAATTTTAAAGTGAAAGTTTAGTACAACACAAAAATGGAGTCAGAATACAAAGACTCCTTGTTTTCAGCAATGGTTTAGTTTAGGAAAAATATATGATGCATGGAATTTGAAGATAGGCCCTGGGGATGCTGGTTCTTAAAGCATTTTCATCTAAATCTACTTAATTACCCACAATAAATCATCAATAAAACTGTATATGGGTGGAAATTTGAACACTAAACATCAAAAAAAATTCAAGGTTTGTGATTTGTTAGATTAAAAACTATGTCACCTGTAGGGTGGACTATTATAGTTCAAAGGTTGTCTCCCAGTAGGACTTCAGCCTCTTTTCTGTAGTCCCCTGCATTTGGCCTGGGAAACATCTGCTGGGTTCTTACATCCAAAGAATCTAGTCTCCCATCTGACCAAAGACTAGATAATAAATTTCATAGTTCACAACTTTTCTATTAGCTAAAACTTCTGCACTCAAAGTGATTTTAATCTCTCCATGCTGCTGAGCAGCAGATGAAGTCTTGAATAAATGAATTAGGGACCACTATACTACATATGCACTAATACATGACTTTGCACAATACAAAGCATTACACTTGTAATCCCTGTTAAGCGTGAGGCTCATCATTCTGTTTCGCGTTGTTCAGGAATCTCTTTCATTGTCTGGTGGGTACTCTACATAATCATGAGCCGTCACCTATAGCTCAAAATTGGTCGTTCCAGGTGCTTGGGAGACCGAACTGTCCACCCCTTCTTATATAACAATAGTAAAACACAAAGGTAAACAACTTTTCATGTAACAGAGAAGCCTTACATTCTCTCCTAAAAACTCTAAGACCTTACTTCATTTTTCACTACACATGCCCCCCTTCCTGGCAACATTTACTTGTGAAGTCTGTAAAGTCGTGCCAACAAAATTCATAGGATAATCCGAGTCACCAATAATTCAAACATTCTCATTTTTAGAACATAACTGGATAACAGAAGCAGACTCATAATAGAAAATGGCCATAAATTTTGATTATACGCTATACAACACACTAAATCAGAAAATAGAGGACACTCCATAGTGTTATCAAATTGCTAACCCCCTTGCATTCAACCCAAGTTTCATATCAATAAAAAGGCCTCATACATGCACTCATAGTTTCTCTAAATAATGCAGAAAAAAATAAGACTTAACAACTTCTCGTCATTGACATCCTATGCATTCTATCAATTCATGGTAAACCAAAATTCAATTCAAGATGATGTCCTCGTATCAAGCGCAGTCAAGCCTACTCTTAGTTGTGCACCCTAAACAGTTTTGCACTTGTTTGCCGTGGCTGTATTCACTGAATAGAAAGAGCCTCTCAAAAGTAGGCTTAAAGCCTTCTGTCACCATCACTACTTAAAGAATTGTTTATGCTATAGCCAAGACCATAGAGAGTGGGGTAATTTCTCCTGCAACTGATTTTTCCCTTAAGAGCTCACTCCACATGCACCTTGACACAATGTTTAGTATGGCACTGGGGGCTCCTGTTCTGACTGGCTAATAATTACATAAATACTTTATTACCACTGTAAATAATAACCTAAGAATGCCAATTAATTAGTCTTAAAACAGCTGGTAATGTCATTTCCCATTTATGATCAAATAACTAACAGATACACTCACAGCTAACCAAACAAAATAAGCTGAAATAGACTAAATTAAACTCTGAGCCTCAACTTCTTAATTCAACCCATGCAAGACAGGTAATATTTCAACAAAAATTTGATGAGGAAAGAATGTAATAGCATGCACCACTCCACCCATGGGCTATTATCTGGCTCTCAGCTGAACTCCTAAGGCATCATCCCAGCCAGTAGGACCCAGGCTCAAGAACTTCTGCAAAAGATAAGGAGACTAGCCAGATGAGCATGATGTGTGGCCATAAACACAAACAGATGAGCCTTCCCGTCTTTTTGCTTCCATGGTATGCAACGAGCTTAGTACATATTACTCTACTGTAAAGGTCCTAACCACACCCTAGTAAGAGCCACACCCAAACCTTTCCTCCTGGTTTTATTTATTCCTTTGTGAACCATCAGCCTGATTTTTAATCACTTTCTTATTACATTTACGGAAATACTTCAACATTACAATGACAGTAGAAGCAAATGTAATAAAAAAATCTTGCAGGAGGTTCCACATCTCATATATCCTCAACATACTAGAGTGAGTACCTACTTAAGTTATAAAGGGAACTGCCAGGTGATGCCAGTGAGCCTGAGATCAATAATTGTAAATTCATGTCAAACTATTAATTATGATGAGTGTAGAAAAGGTATGAATAAGAAGGCATAATTCTACAAAGCCAGAAAAGTATCATTTCTATATCATATTACATCTTTATCAAAACTACATTATTCTGATGAAGATGTAATAATTACACATGATGAAAAGTTAAATTATTCATTTTTCTTCATACCTGTTCTACAAAAACATGTCATCACATCACCTACCTGCACTGATCACACACTCGATGGTCAAAGTTGTGAAATAGAAATGAATTGTTGAACGGATGATCACATTCTAAACAAAATGGTCTGTCCTCTTCAAACAGTGGTGCTGGTTCTGTTACCAATTTCATCTGTTGGAAGGGAACATTTCATAAACCCACTAACTAGGGTGTATTTTGAAGCCGAAAATAATATTTTCTGGGCAGCTACAAAATCAGCACCCAGGGCCGGCCCCCGAATCTGCCAACGTGCCAGCTCCAATCCAACGTCACATTGATGGGACACCCGGCAATGTTTATTTTTCAGGGTGTCTCATATATGGGACACCCGGCAATGTTTATTTTTCAGGGTGTCTCATATATGGGACACCCGTCATAAATGGGTTAAAACAGGAGGTTATCCCTTATTTCAATAATTTTGATTCTTACAGTTCCTTTATCTATGTAACTTATGGAGCAAATTCCATAAATATTATTATTCTTTTCCCATCATCTCTACATAATCTTTAAGTTATACAAACCAATGCATTCTTTCTAAATGACATTACACCATTTTAAATCTCTATATAAATTACTGAATCAAAAGAGTTCCTCCCATGACCTATATTTCAGAACATATACTGTAAAACTAAAGAGCAAATGTTTGTCCTCATAGTATTTTTTATCAAAGGACATAACTCTTGACAAGTTTGCAATCCAATTAACAACTACAACCAAAACATACACAGATCAAAATACATCTTTCACTTACAGCAGCATCTATGTCATCATCTGTGATCTCATTGGCAGGGGTTTCATTTTCCTCAATAAAGAAGCCACCACCAGTATCAATCAATTTGGTGTCTTGCATGCGAATCACCTTTACACTTTCCTTCTTCTCTCTGGAAAATACATTTATAATTTACCATGCTTATCAACATATACATATACAAATATCTCACATACCACATGCATATCACATACATACTAATAACAATAATAACATGATGAATGATCACTGACTTCATATACACATTAGCAGAACAAATTTTGACCAGTGACTTACACTGACAATAATGAGACCTATGGCTGCCAAGATCATATACAACTGATTTCTTAAACTGAACATTCCATACAATTTGTCAACTTCAAACTGATTCAAATAGCTGAATTTTAACTGGGAAAATAATTGGTGATGTAAAAAACTGCATAAAAATACAAAAAATCCCTTCAGAAAAAAGAGGAAGAGGGAGAGGGAGGGAGGAAAAGAGAAAAATGGAAGGAGAGAGAGAGAGAGAGAGGAGAGAGAGAGAGAGAGAGAGAGAGAGAGAGAGAGAGAGAGAGAGAGAGAGAGAGAGAGAGAGAGAGAGAGAGAGAGAGAGAGAGAGAGAGAGAGAGAGAAGAGAGAGAGAGAGAGAGAGAGAGAGAGAGAGAGAGAGAGAGAGAGAGAGAGAGAGAGAGAGAGAGAGAGAGAGAGAGAGAGAGAGAGAGAAGAGAGAGAGAGAGAGAGAGAGAGAGAGAGAGAGAGGAGAGAGAGAGAGGAGAGAGAGGAGAGAGAGGGAGAGAGGGAGAGAGAGAGAGAGGGAGAGAGAGGAGAGAGAGGAGAGAGAGAGAGAGGAGAAGGAGAGAGGGAGGGAGAGAGGAGAGAGAGAGGAGAGAGGAGAGAGGGAGAGAGAGGAGAGAGGGAAGAGGGAGAGAGGGAGAGAGAGGAGAGAGAGAGAGAAGAGACAGACAGAGAGACAGAGACAGAGACAGAGAGACAGAGAGACAGACAGAGACAGAGACAGAGAACAGAGACAGACAGAGAGACAGAGACAGAGAGACAGAGACAGAGACAGAGACAGAGACAGAGAGACAGAGACAGAGACAGAGACAGAGACAGAGAACAGAGAGACAGAGACAGAGACAGAGAGACAGACAGAGACAGAGATCAGAGAAGAGACAGAGACAGAGAGAGACACAGAGACAGACAGAGAGAGAGAGACAAAGAGACAGAGAGACAGAGACAGAGAGACAGAGAGACAGAGAGAGAGAGAGAAGACAGAGACAGACAGAGACAGAGAGGCAGCGAGAGACAGAGAGGCAGCGAGAGACAGACAGCGAGAGCAGAGAGAGGCAGCGAGAGACAGAGAGAGGCAGCGAGAGACAGAGAGAGAGCAGAGGAGAGAGAGAGAGGCAGCAAGAGAGAGAGAGCAGCGAGAGAGAGAGAGAGAGCAGCGAGAGAGAGAGAGAGGCAGCGAGAGAGAGAGAGGCAGAGAGAGGGAGGAGGGAGAGAGGGAGGGAGAGAGAAGGGGAGAGAAGGCAGAGAGAGAGGGAGGAAGGCAGAGAGAGAGGGAGGAAGGAGAGAGGGAGGAAGGCAGAGAGAGGGAGGAAGGCAGAGAGAGGAGGAGGGGAGAGAGAGGGAGCAGAGAGGGAGGAAGGAGAGCAGAGAGAGGGAGGAAGGCAGAGAGAGGGAGGAAGGCAGAGAGAGGGAGGAAGGCAGAGAGAGGGGAGGAAGGCGAAGAGAGGAGGAGGAGGAGAGGAAGGCAGGCAGAGAGGAGGAGAAAGAGAGAGGGAGGGAAGAGAGAGAGGGGAAGGCAGAGAGAGGGAGGAAGAGAGAGAGAGGGGGAAGAGAGAGGAAGGCAAGAGAGAGGGAGGAAGGCAGAGAGAGGGAGGAAGGGCAGAGCAGAGGGAGGGAAGGCAGAGAGAGGGAGGAAGGCAGAGAGAGGAAGGGAGAGAGAGGGGGGAGGAAGGCAGAGAGAGAGGGGGAGGACGAGGCAGAAGAGAGAGGGAGGAAAGGCAGAAGAGAGGGGAAGGCAGAGGAGGGAGGAAGGCAGAGAGCAGGGAGGAAAGGCAGAGGAGAGGAAGGGCAGAGCAGAGGCGAGGAGCAGAGAGAGGGAGGAAGGCAAGAGCAGAGGGAAGGCAGAGAGAGGGAGGAAGGCCAGAGAGAGGGAGGAAGGTAGAGGGAAGGGAGGAAGGCAGAGAGAGAGGGAGGAGCAGAGAGGAGGGAGGAAGGCAGGAGAGAGAGGGAGGAAGGCAGAGAGAGGGGGAAGGCAGACGAGAGGGAGGAAGGCAGAGAGAGGGAGGAGGCAGAAGAGTAGGGAGGCAAGGCAGAAAGAGGGAGGAAGGCAGAGAGAGGAGGAAGGAAGGCAGACGAGAGGGAGGAGAAGGGCAGAGAGAGGGAGGAAGAGGGAGAGACGAGAAAGGGAGAGAGAGAGGAGGAAGGGAGATTAGCAGGGTAGGAAGGGAGAGAAGAGGGAGGAAGGGCAGGAGAGAGGGAGGAAAGGCAGAGAGAGGGAAGGGAAGGCAAGAGAGAAGGAGGAAGGCAGAGAGAGGGAGGAAGGCAAGAGAGAGAGGAGGGAGGGAGGGAGGGAGTGGAGGC
>NW_020870322.1:593138-605638 GCF_003789085.1 Penaeus vannamei
CTTCTCTTTTATCATCTGCTAGACACTCTTATTAGGAATTCGGTCTGGCAAATTGCCTTGCCAGTCCAACACTTCTATCACATTATTCCTGAATGTTTGGCAGGCAACAGTCTTCGGAAGGGACACCATTTTGCACAGAAAATTGATACTCATAGTTTGCATAATATGGGAGATGACCTATCAAAATTGAACGTAATTATTCCCATGCATTGTTGTGTACTTTCTGTAGGAAATATAAGCCTGCCCTTCCCTTATTTCCAGTCAATGGCCCCTAGTCATAATATTATTCGAGTCTTGCACTTAGTACCATGCACTTACTGTAAAAACAATGCTCCTGGAGGCCTGCAAATGACCCTTGTGGTGCACACAACTAGCCTGAAGGTACTTGGGGGGGGTACAATGTTCTTCATGCTCCAATGGGGGGGACAGAATATAATGTCTTTCACAGGAGCTGAGAGAGTGAATTTTTTTGCTGCTACATGTGTTGAGATGTAACCAAAGTTAAATAGCATGGATGCTGACATTCTGGAAGAGTTCAGGCTGCTTCTTTTTCATGTCGACAGTAATAATCCAGGGGACATTATATCATACCATAAGATGCAATAAGTCCTTAGAGAAGTCTTCCTTTTGGCACTATACCAGGCTTTTTATTGGGAGCTATAATTGCCACAAACTTAGCAACTGCCCTTTTCATATGAGAAACTGTCTAACAAGCACAAGTCTTGTCAGCTGCTACATGAATTATGCCAACTCTAGACTACAACCAGGATTAAATTTTTTTTTCTCATTTGTCAGATACTTTTGTTTTACTACACATACTGACACACAAGTTCAAGAGCTCTCAAAATATGATCTTGAAGTAGGGGTTGGTAGGTGCTATGTGAAGTGCAGCATTGAATTTACATCTTATGAGAAACAAAATGTTGTAGTTTATTACTGTATGCACTCTACAGTCAGTGGGCTAGGCTGAGAAAATGCTGCCCAGTATGATTCCTTCCACTTTTCTTGCTCTATAATTTGATGATGTACTGCTTTTAAAAACAAGAAGAACAATTTTTAATACATTCTTTGCGGAACAACTGCTTTTGTGGTGGCTATTAGAAGACTGTCCTTATAATAAGTATTATTGTAAGAAAGCCATTAAGCATCTTTCTAGAAGTTTCCTTCTTTAAAAGTACAATATACTAAGATATCTTTCCTGCTTAATAAGTACTTTTTAACTGCTAAACTGTCCCTGAAAATTACTTACTTCAGTTTACTTAAAAGTTATGTGCTGATTATCATTATGGCCACTTTTAGTTCATAATTAAGACCAAATATATCACAAATGGCACATAAATTCATAGAGAAAGAAAATAATATATCCTACTTACCAATACACCAAAAGCATCAATGATATCAGTATATATGGATGGCCATTATATTGAGTACAAACTCTTTCTTAGCACTTACATATTATCACTGTTGTTGTCAATTTGCTCTGAGTGGTCATTTGCTCTGAGTGGAGCCATACCAATCAATTTTTGTACAATAACAAGAGCAAGTCTTTCGTGTTTCCTATGCCTCCTTGTGTAAAATGTAAAGACCTGTCTTTTTGTCAATATGAAAGACAGAATACAGTAAGAGCAATTCATCAATGCAAGATTTACTTTATATTAGTGATGTCACTAATGCTGACCTTTTAGTATGAATTACAAAAGGATAATAAGGATATTTATAGGAGTTGCCATACATTACTTGTATGGGTAAAAAAGAGTATATGTAGCTAATTATAAATTGTGAATTTGTAACATGGATGCCAGATGTTGTAACTGAAATTTTGTCTCTAAAAAAAAACGTGGAGCCCTTGCAGATCTGGCAAATGGATGTCAAATAAATTCATGAATCTAAATATTATCTTCCAAGAATATACAAGCTAAATGTTGTTAGCCCTTAGCCAGACTGCTAAACATGGACCCCAAAACAACCCCTTGACCTAAGGAGAACTCTTCATGAAATTTGTTCCACTAAATACAATAAATTATGTATGGAAGCACTCTTCTTGACAAAAAATCTGAGGGTAAGATACATTCAGGGAAAACAGATGTCGAAATGCAAATCTAAATAAATAACATAGAGAAAGAAAATAATATATCCTACTTACCAATACAACAAAAGCATCAATGATATCAGTATATATGGATGGCCATTATATTGAGTACAAACTCTTTCTTAGCACTTACATATTATCACTGTTGTTGTCAATTTGCTCTGAGTGGTGATTCCAAACCAATCAATTTTTGTACAATAACAAGAGCAAGTCTTTCGTGTTTCCTATGCCTCCTTGTGTAAAATGTAAAGACCTGTCTTTTTGTCAATATGAAAGACAGAATACAGTAAGAGCAATTCATCAATGCAAGATTTACTTTATATTAGTGATGTCACTAATGCTGACCTTTTAGTAGGAATTACAAAAGGATAATAAAGATATTTATAGGAGTTGCCATGCATTACTTATATGGTAAAAAGAGTATATGTAGCTAATTATAAATCGTGAATTTGTAACATGGATGCCAGATGTTGTAACTGAATTTTGTCTCTACAAAAACGTGGAGCCCTTGCAGATCCGGCAAATGGATGTCAAATAATTCATGAATCTAAATATCATCTTCCCAGAATATACAAGTAAAATGCTTGTTAGCCCTTAGCCAGACTGCTAAACATGGACCCCGAAACAACTCCTTGTCACTAAGGAGAACTCTTCATGAAATTTGTTCCACTAAATTCAATAAATTATGTATGGAAGCACTCTTCTTGACAAAAAAAATCTGAGGGTAAGATACATTCAGGGAAAATAGATGTCGAAATGCAAATCTAAATAAATATAATAACATTCACAAAAATACAAAATCATTGCATTAATCATGAAACACCCATATGCATATACACTCCCTTACAAAGGTTAATTATCATCCTATATATACACCAGCTGGATTGAGCATAGTCGATTCCACAAAGAGAGCTAGTGTGTGGTTTGTACTTTCTTCAAAAGGACAAGTGTCTATGTAACAGCTACACTACTTTCATAAAATGATCATAAAGTTACTTGGTCAAATGATATGGAGCAGTTACTTACTCCAGTAAGAGTAATTTGATCGTGTCAGTCTGGTGATATTTTATGATCTCTCACTTGTTATTCTTGGAAATATATAACTAAGTTATGATCATGATATCATATGAATATCTACAGTTACCAGAGGTTTATAAAAGCATTAAGTAATTCCTTACAATCATACTCAGGACATATATGGTACATCATGAACTGCGTATCTGTTTGTTATACAATATCAAATATCTGCTTTTGAGTGTTTTTGTCCTCTTATTATAGGAATAAAGTGTGAATACGCAATGAATTCATAAGGAAAACGATTGCATAGAAAAATGTAGACATAAACAAACAACTCTGGCTGCAGAAGGTTGATTTTGACTTTTTTCCATTTAAAGGTAAATATAAGTCTGGCACAACTTATATTATGTTCCATCCCACTCTATTTTTTCCGCTTTATAAGATGGCGGTGTCCATTTCTCTCTATCTACGCGCGTCCATCTCCGTAATCTCTGCCAAGCTTTCCATTCAAGATCCTAAGTGTCTGAATATGAGCATAACTGGAATAAAAAATAATAATTTCAAGACTGGATAGCTGTGTGAAACAAAAAATTATGTTTCTTTCCTCTGCAACAGTGGCAACTACTGTGAAATTATAGGATATACTAAACAACACTTTGACCGGCTGCCGGCTGACATGGTGCAACAGAATTACATAATGTTAATGATAATATCTGAACTGATGTTCATTTTGGAGAAACATACAAGAAATGTGCTTTATCTTCGTACTATCATATCCATAAATATCTTTACCTCTTACATGAATGAAGCCTTATGACGAAAAATATACAAAAACGGGAGTCGAATCTACATCATATTTATTTGCCGAGAACAAATGGCAAGCATTTAACAATAAAACATCATCATATAGACTATTTATCGATTCCTTCAATACATCATCCGCTTCTCTAATTAATCCCCTTTACCATTAATAAGGAAATTAAATTTCAACCTACCTGTCACAAGCGTCTCTGAAATTTGTTGTGTAAACAGGCGGTAAGCCTTAGAGGATACCCTAAAAATTTGTTTTTATTATCATTATTATTATTATCATTTTTACATCTATTATTCATCAGTTTATCAATTTTCTGTCTATATTTTTATGTGTGTGTGTGTATGTGGGGGGGGGGTTGCGTGCGTGCGTTTGTGCGCATGTGTGCGTGCGTGTGCGTGTGTGAAAAGAAATTTGGATCCAATGCTGACCCCTCCAGTAGTGAGTACTCAACTAGTTATGCGTCATGTCAAAGAGGAACCACACAGCCCACTTATAACTAGGCATTTTTACTTAATTCATGTGCGGGCTGTCAGCTTTTCCGAAGCAACACCTTTTCATATGATAAAGAAAAAGGTTATAAATAATAATATCGGACCATATACTATCATAAACGGAGGAATATTAGATTACACTTACAGTGCGTACGATCAATGTCTGGTGATTAAAAGATCCCCTGCTTTACTTTCTTGATAAAACAATATGCAATAAATACATTACTAAGCCAATACTGTAACATTCAACAACATAAAATGCACCAGCATTTCTTATAGAAAATGTATTAGATGTATAACTTAAGAAATGCGAAACTGAACCTGTAAACTTGATCTATCTAAAAAGTTTACGGCTATTCATAGTGGGTGTGTTGTAGGACTGAAGATTTAGTCACTCAATCGGACTGTGGCTCTGCCTTTGATGATGCCCAACTAGGAGACCTGCTGAAGTGACATCGGATGAAATTTCCGTTGGGATGACCTTCGGCCTGCCATATCATATCAGTTCATACCAGGATGGTTTCAACAAATTTCATGCTTAATTTATTTAAACAAGGGAAAATATCTCAATATTGTTTTGAACACCTTTCTTTTGCATCAAAACATCTGTAGTCATACAAAATAACAAAAATACGGCTTTCGGGGGAAAAAAATCCGTAGTGGCATCACCATCCGTCGGTCGTTTTTTGTTTCAGTTTTGCAGACGAATTTCCGTAGATTTCCAACCCTGTTCATGTTATGTAGATAAAACATGTTTAAAATATTTGTTTTATCAAAATCATGCACTTTGATTTTTTTTTTTTTTTTTTTTTTTTTTTTACAGAAACACGCGCCGTCTGCCAATTCGGATCTGAAAGACACTAGGCCTATCCAAAGCTCTACCTCAAGATATTAGTTCCAATGACGTGAGTTCTGTTCCTTTACATATTACACACAATAACCAGAACATGGCGTGGAGCAGCGAGGGTTCGAATCGTTTCACTACCCAAAATATCATACGAGATTTCCGGGATTTCCGAGATCCCAATTTTTTGACCTAGATTTCCAGATCTGCAGACAGATTTGCCAGTGATTTCCGAATTTTGAGGAATTTCCAAACTTTTAAAGGCATTTAAAAAACATTAAATCATCGTACACTTTTCAAAAACTAAGCGGTTACCTTACAGGCTCCACAGAAAATGTACTACTTGCCATAAAACATGATTCTGCTCAAGGTTATTGTAACGTTCAGACAAAAATTCTCGTTTTCGTTTTCGTCATCATCTGATTGCTTAACTTCGGGATTAACTCAACGAATATCGTTTAAACCAATTCACTTCCGGGAATAATCAGAATTACTTGGAAATTTAAGCCTAGTAAAAGAGGAATCCTGTTTCTGAAAAAAAAAAATGTGATTCATAAAGTCATCTGACCTTGCAGCTACATTCATTACTGCCTGTGCTGCTATTTCTTTATTTGTTTTACCAATAGACCGTGCTTAAGCCTTATTGCTTGACCTGCGTTTTTCCAGTATTTATTGTTTTACTTTGATAAAAACCTGATCCCCCCCCCCAAAAAAAAGGATTCCGTAGTACTGGTAGGTATTAAAAATTCTCTGTGTACCCAACAGGCCAATCAAATCGCTTGAAACTTGGCACACAGGTCACATTTAACTACGAAACCGTGTTAGCGTTTCCATATAAATCCACTTGCTCGACTTTTACAAATGTTTAAAGGTTTTTAAAAAAGCATTTCAGACATTAATATTAACCTAATTTGGCTTTACTTTAGGGCAGCACGTTTTAAAAAAGTTCAGAACCCTAATTTTGTTCGATTGGGTACACAGACTTTTTCGCAGCGGTGGTCGGTTGGGCATAAAAGCTGGCAATAATCATTTGTGCTGTTATTGACAGTTGAGTATATTTTCATGTTTAATCCTGCGACTGCTCGAGTTTGTGTTTATTAATCGGACTCCATGGCAACTATGGAAAAGCTCCTGCGCAGGGGCCTCAGCACTCTGCCCTGCGGCTGGTCAGGTGTTTGTCGAAGTTTATGAGAATTTGCGAGATTTTAGAATTCTTGGGATTTCCTGGAGATTTACGGATTTCCAAAGAATTTCTTAAGGATTTTTTCTTTCTTTCAGCGATATTGAGAGTTCGTCTTTTGGGGCCAGTCTAGAGTCAATCGACATATCGGACAAAAGCCAGGGTGTTTATATATATATATATATATATATATATATATATATATATATATATATATGTATGTATGTATGTATGTATGTATGAATATATGTGTGTGTGTGTGTGTGTGTGTGTGTGTGTGTGTGTGTGTGTATGTATGTATGTATGAATATATGGGGGTGGATGTGGATATATGTACATATGTATACAAAATCATATGTTCACTTTTCTGCACTGACATTTGATTATGAAATTGATAACAGTCGAAGGGTTTGCTAATGCACAATTCACGCTCAACAAGTACCATTCGCTCCCATACAATACACATCTTAAGGCCACGGACTAGAGGAACACAACTCATGACGTCACTACCGGGTTGGTAGAGCCACTGGTTCTGTTTCAGTTTTTTGTTTTCATAGAATAAGCAATTTCATAAGGCAGCAAATAATACACGAATAGATTTTTATGCGACTCATTTCTGAGTGAACTTAGGGACATAAAAAATAATATACAAAAAGAAAAAGAGAAAAAAAAATGTGTGTGAATGTGTCTGTAAATATATATATATATATATATATATATATATATATATATATATAATATATATATATATATATATGTATATGTGTATATATATGTATGTATACACACACATACACACATACATACACACACACACACACACAACACACACACACACACACACACACACATATTTATATATATATATATTATAATATATATACTACAATATATATATATACATGTGTATATATATATTTATATATTATAAATATTTGTATAGTAATTATATATAATATATATTATATATATATGTGTGTGTGTGTGTGTGTGTGTGTGAAATACATACATATATACATATAGTATATATATATATATATTATATATATATATATATATATATATATATATATATAATATATATATATATATAGTATAAGTATATGTGTAATACATGTATGTACACATACACACACACACACACACACACACACACATATATACCATATATATATATATATATATATATGTATATATATATATATATATATATATATATATATATATTTATATATATTATATAAATATATGTGTATATACTATATATGTATGTGTAGTTTATGTGTAATACATACATATATATATATATATATAATATATATATATATATATATATATATATATGTAGTGTGTGTGTGTGTGTGTGTGTGTGTGTGTGTGTGTATAATATATATATGTACGAATTATTTATATTATCTGTATATATATATATATATATGTATATGTATGTGTGTGTGTGTGTGTGTGTGTGTGTGTGTGTGTGTATACATGATAGATGTATATACATATATATACACATACAGGTATATACATATATGTATATGTTTATATATACAGATATAAACATATACTGACACATATATCATATGTATCAGTATGTATGTGTGTATGTGTGCGTATATGTGTGTATCATACATATATATATATGTGTATGTGTGAATATATACATATGTATAGTATACATACATACATGTGTGTGTGTGTTTTCATGTATGTATTCATATACATACATACATACATACTTACCCCTACACACGCACACGCACACGCACATATCGAGGGCATCGTCAGTTAAAACATCCAAATCCGCAACGGTCGCCATGGCCGAGTGGATAAAGTACTCGACTCGCATTATCAGGGATTTGGGGAATTGTGGGTTCTGTTTGGTCTCCTGATTTGGATTTCGGTTTTAATCTTTCTACTCCTTCCTTTGAAAATTGTCAAGATCTTGGACACTGCATGTCTCTATCCTCATTTTGTTTTGTTTCTCCGTTTGTTAATTCTTTTTATTATTGCGTTTACACGATTACATCTCTTGTATATTTGCTCCCCCTTTCTTTTATTAACTTCAGTATTTTTCTTGTAATCGAGTTTTTTTCCTTTCGTTATTGCATGATCACTTTTTCCCAATGGAGGCCAGTTTTCTGTATCCTTTATGTTATTTTTTTCAGAATATTTGGCTATCTAGGTCCTTTTCCTATGGTATGTATTATTTGGCTGCCTAGGCCCTATTCTTCTGATGTTCTATATCTTTTAAAATGGCAAAAACTGAACTATTAGTAGTATGAGCTTTGTGATCTTTCTTCGCCGAATGTGTTGTTCATATCCATTAAGATAATTCCTTTTGTATTGTTGCTCAAAAGCTGTGCCTCCTCCAGTACACGATAGGGCGAAATGCCCCAATATCTGCAGTAGACCAAATGAGTTTGATCAGGTTTCGGTAAAACAGTTAAAAAATGAATGCATATGTTTCAGCATCGGTTCAGTCTCATGTTAGACTAAAATCTACGCATCGGTCGGAAGAATCTCACGCAGTGGAATCTTTTCTTCTGTAACTTACCAGTATAAGTGTGTGTGAGTGTTATATATATATATATATATATATATATATATATATATATATATATATATATATATATGTATGTATATATATATATATATATATAATATATATATATATCCTATATATCTCGACCTTAGCACTAGCCCGACAGTCACTGCCTAGTAAAACCAGCCGCGGACTAGTAAAATGCACGACTTAGCCAGCCCGGCGGACTAGTAAAATGTAGACAGTAACAAGTTCCACCCCAAGCAGAGAGTCGACCTAGAACTTTTTTGAGTAAGAAGTTAGAATACATTTATTGATGATCTCAATCTAACTCAGTGAGCCAGTGTTTGATTAAGCTTTTGTTAAATTCAATACTTGTGCTAGTAAAACCTGTTGCGGGCTAGTAAAAAAACTCAATTTACAAGCCCAATGCGCTAGTCAAGAAAATCTGTGTTAATGTGTGTGTGCATATATATATATATATATATATATATATATATATATATATATATATATATATATATATATATATATATATATATATATATATATGTATGTATGTATGTATGTATGTATGTATATGTATATATGTGATGCCCACTTTTTCACAGAAGGGAAGGAATGAGACTCGTGAGCCGCTACAGTACATTTCTTGCGAAGCCGCCAGCGATTACAGCAGTCGTGCAGGGGTCAGTCAGACACAGAACACACATAACACAGAGTCCGCAGGAAAACAAGTGAATAACGGATTCCGCGGAGGCAAGGGAAAGGAAAAGAAAGACAAATGAATGAAGGAATCCGCTAAACAAATGAATTGCAGATTTTGGAGTTGTGAGGGAAAGAGAAAACAGATTGATTACATTCTCTTTCCCTCCTTTTCCCCTTTTCACAATACTTAGCTAATAATTTATTCAGTTTTAGATATGCCAGTTTTTTTTATCTTCTTGTAGTGCTGGAATTCCCGTTAATTTCTCGGAAGCTCTGTAGGTAGATTGTATAAATTTCTTTGGTACATGTTTTTTTTTCAATAATATATAATGATCAGTATATCCTGAATGCCCACTGTTTTCATAGAAGAAAGACATATGATAATAGGATCTTTAAAAAATACTGAAAATCATCGGGCATTCAACATACTTTACAGGCGGTGCCACCATGAAATAGTTCCATGCAAGGCCGCATACAATTGTGAAAAGCTTGGAGTATATTGATGCACATATTTTCGTATACATCTGAAAATAGACACTGAAGCCTTCGAGAAAAATAGATAAAATGCTTACATTCAGGAAATATACATATTTTTCGATCCTCACTTTTCCCATTTTCGAAAACCCGTCTCATCAGAATTAAGGACAGGACGAGAAAACGGATGCCTGATGGACTTGAAAACAAAAGAAATGCAAAGAGCGAAAAAGTCTCAAAAGGTCGCCATTCCCTTCGCTCGAAATCTCTTCTCTCAGCCATGAATCGAAGCCTTTCGCGTTTCCTCCTGTTTTTTTAAGCCTCCTCCTCTTCTTATTCGTTATCTTCTCTTTATTCTCCCCATTTACTTCCTCCTCTTCCCTGTCTCCATCATCCTCACCAGGAGTCCTAGGTAGTTAGTGAAGCGGTGGTGGCAGTCCAGGGAGTCGCGGCACCCACTCAAGGGCATGTCCAGCCTGGGGCCGTCGGGACCTGCAGAAGGAGGTGGCGTTGAGAGCCCTCGGTCAAGAGGAACTAGGCTCAATTACAGTAATGTCAACAGCCGGTTGGAACAAGGCCGTTGCGTGTTAGAGATGTGGTGAAAAGGGGCTTAGACATTTTGATGATGCTCTGCCAGGACGAAGGAGGCTGGGATGTGGTGATAGTTGCATAGTTATGAGAATGCCAACGGCCGGGTGGTGAAAAAAGGCTTTAGTCATTATGGTGATACCAACGGTTTAGAAGATCTAGGTTGTTGAATGTTACAAATGTAGTGAAAGAGGCTTTGGTGAATAACGGATTCCGCGGAGGCAAAGAAAAGGAAAAGAAAGACAAATGAATTGCAGATTTTGGAGTTGTGAGGGAAAAAGAAAACAGATTGGCTACAATTCTTTTCCCCTCCTTTTACCAACGGTTTAGAAGATTTAGGTTGTTGGATGTTAGAAATGTAGTGAAAGAGGCTTTAGTCGTTAAGGTGATGCTAACGGTGCTTAAGATATGGGGTAAAATGGATGTGATGATGATGGGAATACAGGAATTCAGTATGTAACGTGTGGGGAAAAATTGAATGAAACGCAGCTACAGAATGAGGACAAGCAACAAACCCGCGACTTTCCAATATGAATGGATTCTTTTTCAGACAGTAACACCAAAGGATAGCAAAAGAAAATGGTGATGGATATGCTGGTAGCGACTGCAGCATTTGTAATAGTTTTGATGAGATTTATTGGTTTAAAGGCAGCAGTCGTAAAACACAATGCAGTGGGACAGCGCAGGGCAGGACAGAGGGCATGATGGGTTTAGTATTCATCAAGGGCGTGGAAAGAAAGTGATAACGAGTAATGACCGAGAAACAAAACTAGAGCGAATTAGAAAGCGAGAGAGGAGAGGGACAAGAACGAACATGGAATAACCGGGGAACAAATACAAAAATAACGTAGATTTGAAGGCTAAGAAAAAAAAAAATAATAAGCACAGGCGAGAAGCGAAGGACTCCCTCACCGTCGACGATCCTGATGTCTCTGATCTCGGGAAGTGTCTGCTGCAGGAGGCTCACCAACTCGGGGTTCAGGTCATGCATGTACTCGTTTCTCGGAGACACCAGCTTTGATCCTGACGAGTCGTGACCTGTGACCGGAGAGAATAAAGCTCAAGAGTTTTCACTTTGCATTTTTTTTTCTTTTGTTTCGTGTCGTGACCTGTGACCGGCAGGGATTAAAATTAGGACTCTTCTTTTATTCTTTTTTACTTTGCAATTATAATCATTATTATTTGAGTCGTGACCTGGGGAATTTTTACTTTGCTTTTGCCTATTTTCTTGTTTCAAAGTGTCTGATATACAGGGAGAGAAGAGAGAAGAAAATAGGCTTCAATATATTTTGTCTTCCCTTTTCTTCTCTTCGAAATCTAGGCCATAAACACGTGTTTTGAAATCAACAATGTAGTATGGAATGAGTAAAATGTAGCGGTACTTCAGTGGACTATGCTAATTGAAAAATAGAAATATTCAGCTATTACAATGAAAATTCGACATGTTCCCAAGCATAAACTAGGAAATTAAATATTTAATAGCAGAGGCACAAAGGAAGCTTAGCATATAGAAGAACCAAAGCAGTGTTAGAAAAATCACAATCAGGCAAAACTAAAACTGCATTAAAGTTTCGAAGCAGAAAGCTAAAAACTGTACCAAGTGAAGTTCGATGTCAGTTTAGGATACACTCTCACATAGAGTAAGATGAAAGAAGAATAGTTGCTAATAAAAAGAGTCTTAGTGTTAAACAAAGCAAAGTGACGCCTAAAATTTTCTCAACGATATGAACACGAAAAAAGCAGCGTT
>NW_020870322.1:615638-623138 GCF_003789085.1 Penaeus vannamei
TTATATATATATATATATATATATATATATTATATATACAATTATATGTTGTTGTGTGTGTGTGTGAGTGATATGGTTAAGGATAGTCTATCATGTCATTTACAAGAAAGGTAAAGGAGAAATTGTTTTTTTTCTATATACTGTTCATTAAATATAAATCATAAAGAACATGATTATTTACCTTTAAGTAATTTTTCTCGTCAGCTAATGGAAAGAAGATTATCTGCGGTCAAGACATTCATTATATGAAGAAAATCTGTTTTGTATTTTCCTCTTCCGTATAGTAGATACGACTTATTTATTATATTTGATTGACAAAAGTAATAAATGATCATAACATATGAAATAAAAGAAGCACTTCGTATTGTATTTTTTATTAGAACATTATAGTATGTATAAACTGTACATAGGTTCTTTGCTTTATAAAAGCACAAAAAGGATCCTTACATTAACATCCAAATGTAATAAAAAGTTCCCGTATAATAATGTACCAAAAGAAAACAATCATATAGAGTTCACTCCCGCTAGGACAACGGTGATAATCTTATGGGTGCTAAGACTGAACAAAAAAAACTGGATTTTGAGCCTTAGGATCAATAAGGATTCCCACCGCTTCCCGCAATCGTGACACTGTACACAATCACTGAGTGACAGAGCATAAGAGAAGGTGAGGATTAAAACATAGAATCTTTAGTTAAAATTAATAGCATTCAATTATGGGGGAAAGCCATCACATGGAACTAGAAATGAAAGCAAATCTCAATTAATAATTCAATAATGCATATTTAAAGCACCAACAAAAATAATACATATAGGTCAAAAACTTCTAGTAAAATGGAAAGAAACAATAACAAAGTATAATAAAGCCGAAAGGTATTAATGATAAGGTAAAAAATGAGTTTAAACTTGAAGAGTAATAAATGCAGGATTTCGAAAGTTTTTGACCTTGATTTATTTAACACTATGCCGTAAAGAGATTGTCTTTGACTAGTTTGTATGAAAAAACCAATTGTGCAGCAAAGTCAATGCCTTTTCTCCACGTTCGTCTTCACTGGATAATGCAATGGCAAGCTCATCTATTTTGAATATAAGTTCATAGAACTTACTGAAGGGCAAAAGGGTTTCGGGAAACTTTTGGTTCGAAATGCAGCTTTAACATTCAAACCCTCTGGTAAGGATGTCCATCGGTTATAACTTTTCACGATCAAAAATTAGTTTTCATTTGTCGCAGAACATAGTATTTTACTGTTTTAACACAATGCACTTTATTGTCTGTGAGCTATTACGCCATTAAATAGCATGTTCCACACATACATACATACATACGCATACACGCACACACATGTATGTCCGTGTGTGTGTGTACATACATACATACATCTCACTATCACACGTCTGTTTCCGCTTGTAACTTCCCTATAACATGTCGCACCCAACCCCTGGCAACGCGCGGTTCATCCAGCTCCTCCACATCTTGGCACGTCGGCGGCAGTGGTGACGCCCTCTCACTCCCTGCTGGACTTTGCGTTCCAACAGAGGCAGGCAGTGGAGACTCGGGCGTGAGTGAGGGGCGCGGGGAGAGTCTGGGTGGTACTGAGGACGACCTAGTCACGGGTAAACTAAGGGGAGATAAAGTAATGGGATTTTTTATAATAGGGGGAGTCATGAGAGAGGGGGATCTCGGCGACCGAGAGCTCCTGTCCGCACTGTTTTCTCTCTCTGGGGTTCCTCTGGGGGACGTGCTGGGCTCTTCTCCGTCGTCCCCCTTGAACCGACACACCTCTAGCTCCTTTCGGCGGTCGTCCAGGCTTCGGAAGCCGTCGAACGAGGGACTGCTGTTTTGGTCGTCGCGACTGGATTTCGTGCACTCCTCCAGGTTCTTGAGCTGCTGCATGATAAGGTTCCCGCACGGGCGCTTGGTCTTTATGCTGTCAGGCTTGGCGGGGACGGGGGGCGGGACCTTCTTCGACTGAGGGGACGACCGGGGGCTGATGGATGCCACGCCGCTGGAGGACGTCGACTCGGCCTCCGCGGCGGCCGACGACTCCTCAGGCGTCACCACGATCTCGGGGGAGGCATGGCGGCTGGGGGACACAGCCTTTTTCGTGACTTTCGTTGAAGATCTGGGGGAGAATTTCTTGGAATTGGGGGTCTTGGACTTGGGACTAGTGGATGGCCGCTCCTGATTCAGGCTGTTCGGGGGTGATTCCGTGTCTTCGGGGTCGCTGTAGATGGCACTGTCTCGGAATATCTCGGTCTCCAGGTTCTCTATCGCCTCAAAGGATCGTTCATAATAACTGTCGGCTGAGGCGTCGCTGTCGAATGAAGGGGTTTCTTGGTTTTCCTCATTTTCCTCTTCCACATTAGCCATGTTATTAGAGACTTCAATGCCTTCTAAAAATTTCGTATCACGACTGGAAGACGAGGAGGAGGACGAGGAAGATGTGAGGATGGAGGAGGAGGAGAGAACCGAGTCGGGTCTGAGTTCGGACTTGGGTTTCTGGTCAAGAGGTCGGATTCTCGGCACGGCATAGTCGGAAGGCTCGTTCGTACCAGCCAAACGAGCCCCGATACTCGAACTTCCCTGCTTGTACATCGGCAGGGCGTACACGTTCTCCGTTGGGGACTTGGGGACGGGCGCTTTCTCGATATCCTCGGCTCGGATCTGCTTGATGCGTTCCTTCAGGGTTTTGGAACATTGTCTCGCCATGTTGTACACCATTTTACTCGCTCTCTTATCCACGCCCTTATCAAGCTCACTCTCAATTGAGTAATTGTAGACAGAGCCTGAAGGTTCTGACACGGTTTTGTTATTTCTGGGACTCGTGATTTTGTTTAACACAGTCTTTAAGGTCGACTTATTATTTGTAGACTTGTAAATCTTGTGCTCGGGGTGAATGCTGAGGATGTTGTCCATGCTCATGTGCGGCGTCATGGAGTAATCCGTCATATTGTCCTCGGTGTCGTAGGGGAACCGCTCGCTGCACCGTCTCGGAGGCCGGGGCTGGTTGAGGTACTGCTCGAGCGCGCTTAGGCTCACCTCGTTGCTGTTGTAGAAGGCGATGGTGACCGGGCGCTCGCGGTTCTCCCGTGGGCTCTCGTCGCGCACCCACACTTCCGGGGGCTTCGACGTCTCCGCGGGAGCCGTGTGGGGCTGGGGCGTGAGCTGCGCCGCCGAGACGTAAATATTTTCGTGGTTATTCGATAGACACTTCTCCGCGGAGAAGGACTGAGCTCGCCTTAACCTCGGCCTCTCTAATGTCGCCGTGGGAGTCTGTGAGGTCTTGGCTTGCTGGAATGCGCCGCTCTGCCTCTTCTCGGGGCTCTTCCCTCTGATCGTGCTCCAGATGTTGAGCAGATTGTCGTAATTCGAGTTCATTTTCTTGAGTGTTGGCATCTTCTTGAAGCTGAGGTCGGACGACGATCTCCTCACTGGCTTCGTCTTCTTTTCACTAGACAGAGACTTGTTATCACACGTTTGGTGCACTGAGACGGCACTGCTGTAAATCGACTGGCATTCACTACTGGAAACATTGGCACTTTCAGTGTGCGTGGCACACTCTCCCTCCTTGCCCATGCCATTGAAATAGAAGTCCACATAGTCGCCCACGTCCTCGTGCCGGAGCGTGTCGCCGGCGTCCGAACCTGCGTACGAGCCATTGGCCTTGAAGGGGCCGTCCTCGTTCTCCGTGTCGGACGTCTCGTAGCGGAGCGGGAGCTTCCTCATCAAGCCTCGGCGCTGCTTGCTCAGGAGAAGCTTCTGCAGCTGCAGTTTATTCTGAAGGAGCTGGCTGATGATCTCCTCGAGGTTTTCTCCGTTTTCGCTGCCTTCTTCGTATTCCCTGCCCGTCCTGTTCCCTTCTCCGTCCTCTCGCTCGTACTCGGACATGGAAACTCCGTCAAGGGACACCTGTGGAGCAGCAACAATTCACTTTTAAGAACATTTTGTTGACCATTCCTTCCTTAAACTAGTAAACCGCCATTATATCAAAATCACCACAAAGGAGGCACGCGGTGAAAGCACTGACCTCGGGAGTGGCAGGTCCGGTGGGTGTGGCTGCGTCGAGGGACTGCGGTTGCTCGCCTAGGCTGGGGGGCGGGGTGTCCAGCGCCTCGTCCAGGTTGATGGTGGAGGCCAGCGAGAGCGACTCCCGGCTGCCGATGCCGGGCTCTGAGCGGGCGGCGCCCCCACATCGTCAACTTCAGCTGTAAGGAAAAACAGACTTAATATCCCTGATAAAATGGATTTTTTTTTATAGGAAATAAGTGTTTGCCGAATTAAAGAGTGGAAAGATTTTTTTTCCTAATTTACCTTGGGCTTCTCACACGACGTCGGCGCTGAGGTTGTTGACACCTTCCGGTCCATCTCTTCGTCCTCGGTATCTCTGGTGCGGCTCACGCTCCGGCTTCGCGTCACCTTCTGCGAACAGACGGAATCAATAAATAATTTTTCATACATTATCACTTTCCTGGTGAAACAAACTCTCAAAATCTCCCCAAAACAAGTGTGTGCGTGTGTGAGTTATGTGAATTCTGTGAGTGCGAGTGTGAGTGTGTGCGCGGTCGCGATAAATTGCATAAGTTCCCTTGAGAACAAATGCCAAACGAAGTGCATCAAAGCTTTTCTGACTTACTTCTTCTTTCTCCTTCCTCGTTCTGCTGGGTCGCCGGAGTCTGAGCTTGGTGTTGAGTCCTCCCTCAGACGATCTCCGCCGTTCCCGGTCCACCTTCCTCTTCTCCAGGTACTCAGGGGCGTGGTGCGCTCGCCGCCCGCTGCTGCGCACTTCCGACATCAGTACGTCTGTTGGAAGGTTTACACCATTACTATCGAGCCCATCAGTCCACGTACAAGGTGTAGATACCACTAAATAAAACCTTTTCCAAGTAATAATTATAATAATAATCTTGAAAAAAATGCTGAAGAAAAACATAAAGAATAGCAAAAAAAGAGAAGAAAAACTACAAAATACTCTTCCAACTTAACAATAAAAAATCTGAAGAAAAACAAAAAAAACAGAGAAATAGAAAAAAACACTTCTCCACCCGTACTTACCGTCAGGTTTGCTCTGGCCGAGTTCCATGACCAGCTGCCGGGCGTGGGCGGGTATGTTGGCACTGTAATTCTCCAGGATGACTCTCTTCAGCTGCAGCGTCCACTCTCTCTTCTGCTCCAAGCTCCGCGCCTACAGGAAAACACGAAGACAATCAGTTACCCTTTTAGTGCATGAGCATTCGTTATCGAATTCGTTCGTTAGAGAATTCGTTATCGTGTCAAAAGCATGGATGAGCGGAGAACTGGTTATCCCTTTCATGTACGTAAAATTGAAGGTATTTAATCATCATCTAAAGGAGGAAAGGATTTTTCACGCTATTAATCAGCAAAAATGAGCCGTTCATACTGAAATAGAACGAAAATTAACAGGCATGTAACGTGGCCCTTACCTCGAGGGTGTACTGCATTCTAGGGTTGTCGAACGGAATCACGTGAAAGCTGAGGGGCTCTCCGGGCACAGACTCGATCAACATCAAGTTTGAACACTGAAAAGAAAACAAATGTGTGATTGTTATGCTGATATTTCATACACACACACACACACATACACGCATATATATACATATATATATCACATGTTATTATAATAGTAAAGAAGAAATAACAACCCCGGTTGTCTTGCTGTGACGTTGCGAGATTACTCACCAGAATGTGTGTCTTGTACATAAGAATATTTTCCTCCTTCTTCTTGGCGATAAGGATCATTTTGTCGAAGAGGAACACATGTCGAAGGCCCTTCGCGCCCCACATTCTGAACGTTCCCTCCGCTGCCAGTTCGCCGTAAGTAGTAAGATCTTCAAACTGTTGGAGAATAATCGTACATTGATCATCGCATAAAAACAAATATTTCTTTCTCTATGACATTTAGCAGAGCTTACTTTTCTCCAGCGAAGGGTTCTATGCAGTTCTAGCACCTTGTACATTACGAACTGACGAACAAACCCGGGACGCGCTCACCTGCCAGCCGTAGAGCAGCGACTGAATCTCCTGCACTCTGACGGCGTGCTCGTGGCGCCGCTTCATGTCGTTGATGTGGTGCGCCATCCCCGTCATGGCCGAGAGGGCGTTCCAGATCTCGGAGTAACCACTGCATTCCTTCTCGAAGTGCTTGACGATGTTTCCGAGGAGGAGGTGATACTTGAGGATGCGCTGCACGGGCTTGAGGAGATACGAGCCGAGAGGCAGGGTGTGGCCGAGGGCGAGTTGCCGCTCGCGGAAGGCTCGCACGGAGGCCTCTCCGCGCATGAGCTCGGTCAGTACCGACACCGTCCTGGACACAAACAGACAAATGAATTGATGGGCACAACATGATAGGTTAATAACACAAGCTTAAATGCAAATATAAAAAGTACACAAATACTAAGTCCACAACTGAAAGCCACTTCTAGAAGCCTTTTCTTTTTGCGTTCTCTAAGCCCCCTTTTCGAGGCACATCTGGGTCAGCGACGCCAGGATGTCGCGCGACTCACCTGGGATAATTGGTGCAGTATTGCGTGTAAATCGCGAACCCGTTGTTGTTCCTCACGAAGCAGCGAGCCACTTCCACGGGGTCCACACCACATGCCTCCAGCTCGGACAGGAACTCCCTGAAACGCACATCGAATTCACATTAGGAAACGCATTCAAGCCATCAACTTTCAATGCATCGTATAGATCAAAAGAGAAATGAATAATAGGAACTAAACAACGCTCTCTATGTCCCACTGCCTACTTCCTTCCTCTTTTCCTTTCTCTCCAGACACGCAGCGGCAAGCACTTAATGCAACGAAGCATTCACAGAACACGGAGGCACTTGTCGCTGCCACTCTCCTAACACGAGGCTATCATTACGCATGCAACAGGAGCCATGTACCTCTCGCTGGAGTCTCTGATCATTTATCTTAAAAACACCTACATAAATTTGCCATCCCCTTTGACCTTTATCTTGTATTCTTTGCGAAGAAAAAGCAAATTCCACTGTGAATGTAAAAAATAGTGATATTCTTTATCTAGCTTTTCTTACCATCAACTCCCCACTCAAAAATGATAAAGTAAAAATAAATAAATAAATGAATCCTCATGACATTTCCATCTCTCCCACTCCCCTCCTTCCCCCCTCTCCCCAAGCGATCCTTAATGTCTCAAATGAGCAGTTGTAAAAAGAGAAAGAAGCCTAATACAAGTTTCATCGCCGGAGTCTGTAATCATTCACCTCCCGCTCCGTCTGCAGGGTCTCAGGACCTCCTCCTTGTCTCCGGCGTGCATGAGGATTCCGAGACAGGGGCACGGGGGAAGGAGAGGGAGAGGGAAAGATAAAGAGGGGAAAGGGAGGGAGGGAGGAGGGAGGAGGGAGAGAGAGAGAGGGAGAGGGAGAGAGGGAGAGAGGGAGAGAGGAGAGAGGAGAGAGAGAGAGAGAAGAGAGAGAGAGAGAGAGAGAGAGAGAGAGAGAGAGAGAGAGAGAGAGAGAG
>NW_020870322.1:628138-648873 GCF_003789085.1 Penaeus vannamei
CCTCCGCTTGTGCATGAGAAGAAGTACCCCTTTTTTGGATGCTGGAGGGGGAGGGGGGGGGGGCAAGGGAGTTGAGTGGACACGGAGGCGCCGGTCTCTTTAATTCTACTTGGCTGACTGCAAGTGACAGCCCTGCCCCGCTCTCATGCCCGCTGCCCGCCCGCCGCGGCCTAATCCTTCTCTCCTTGCGTGCTTCTGGCCCTGTCTTCTCCTTCTCCTTCTCCTTCTTCTTCTTCTTCCGCATCATTAGCGGTGCATCTCCTCCTCTCCTTCCGTGCGCTAGAGTTTCAGTTCACTTATTTTTTTCTCTCTCACCTGACCCACGATGCTCATCCGTATTCAAAATTACTAATCAACAAGAATATTATTGAAGCTCTGTATGTCCTGCGAAGCCGCATGAAAGGGTCTCCCTCCCGCCCTCTCCCTTTCCCCCTCTTTCTCTCCGCGCTCTCTCCCTCGGCGCCCAATGAAAGGGTTTAGGCCGATCGGCGCCAACCCTTTTACTTCCAGGCGGACGCACCTTGCCACCTTGCACACGCACGCTGCCCTTCCTTCCTTTCGCTTCCCCCAACAGCCCCTCCCTGCCCCTTCCCCTAACCCTTGCTCCCTTTCCAAAACCCTTTTCTACGCCAGCTCCCCCCCCCCCCCCCCCCCCGCTTCTGCTCAACCTCCCGTCTCACCTTCCAACCTCCCTTCTCTGCTCCCTCTCCGCGTCCACCTCAACCCCTTCCCCGCTCCACCCCGGCTCCCCTTTCACCCCCCCCCCTGCTCCCTCTCCACCACCAGACGACACGACTCCCTACTCGAGATGGAGTTGATTCGGTCGACGTCGATATATGCACTGCCTCTTCCCTTGACTAATGAGCTACGTATAATCACTGGACGGGGAGGCAAGATAATCTATTTTTTTCCTTCTTTTTTTAATTCTCACATGTCATCCCGTTCTCTTCTCTTGCATAACGTCGGACTTGGCGGCGCCGTCCCTTTTCGTCTCGACTGCGTCCTGTCTTGCCGGCTGCTCTCCCCGTCGGCTGTTTGTATTCCCGACCCGCCTCTCGCCTTACCCAGCTGTCACTCAGAGCGATCAGTGCGCCTTCCTTCGTGACGAGGAGCTGTTGAGGAGCTTGGGCACGGCCGGGCGAGGGCACTGCTCGGCGACGCCGCTCCTCCGCCTTTCGTTATCCTCCCGTGAACAAACATTCTTGGGCTCTGTCTGTTTCTGTCTCTGCCTTCCCATTCCCCTCACCTTCTTCCTCTCTCTCTCTCTCTCTCTCTCCTCTCTCTCTCTCTCTCTCTCTCTCTCTCTCTCTCTCTCTCTCTCTCTCCTCTTTCTCTCTGCTATCTGCGCGTCTGCTAGTGTATACAGCGTGACACACCACAGAAAGATGTTCACGATCGCTTGATAAGACGCGAGATAAGGTCAGCCCGCGCGTCGACACAATACCCTGCAGAGAATGCAATCAAGAGGCAGCTTGTTCTCTTTGGCGGAGACGGAGTAATGGGCGGCGCAGCATGTAGGCCTCGTGCCACCTCCGGGTCTCGGCGCCCCGGGGGATGTAAGACCCCTAGTCAGCTTACCTTCATTCACAAACATGCAAAAAGGTGGAATCGTTTAATCAAATCACAAAATCATGATTTAATGAGGGGAAGAAAAAACAAAAAATAGATACGTAGGTATGTAGGTTTCCTCTCATATTGCACACCCTCCTTAGCTCCCCTTCTCCAACAACCGCATCCTTCCTCCTCCTTTCCCGCCATTACTGCCGACCGCCCATCCCGCCCCCCTCCGCCCTTAGACCGCAACCCATACCACGCCCACACAAAACACGCCCATTTCAATGCTCGCTGGCCACAAGAAAGGAGTTCAGAGGCTAGATGGAAGAAGGAAGAGGGCAATAGACACAGGAAAAAATACGAGGTAATATTTAAGAATGGGGAAGGAGGGAAGGGAGGAAAAAGGGGAAGGAGGAAGGGGCAGAAGGGGGAGGGAGAGGGGGCAGAGACCATTGAGGAAAGAGGGGGAAGGCAAGACATACCTGTGGCTGTCTGGGCGGTCACCTGCGATTGCTTACCTCGGCAAACTGGTCCGGGTAAGAAGACGAAAGACAGGGGATGGGAGACAGAGGGAGATAAATGTATACTGGGATAGATATACGGAGAGATAAACAGACAGTCGCGCGCACAGACATATAAAGATGAGACAGAAAGAAAATGGAAAAATGGAGAGAAAGAGAGATGAGAAAGAAAAGGAGGCTTAGGTATCAAAAGCTTCCCCCCCCCCCTTCCCCTCTCTCTCTCTCTCTCTCTCTCTCTCTCTCTCTCTCTCTCTCTCTCTCTCTCTCTCTCTCTCTCTCTCTCTCTCTCTTCTCCCTCCCTCCCTCCCTTTTTCTGACAACCCCTCAAAAGATCGAAAGAAAGCAAATGAGAAATTAAAAAATACAATAAAATAAAACGCAGAGACAAAGAAAAGACAACAGCCCCCCAAAAAGCGGCCACGGCCATATCGCCTCGGTCCCAGACAGCAATAATCAGCGCGCCATAATCAGTATGCGTTGTTCTCAGGCAGAATACGTGTTTCCTGCGTGCGTGTGCGGGCGGCGGGCACTCGGGACGCCTTGAGTGCGGACATTTCGGATGAAAAACGGCGACTGAACGACAAAGAGAATCGTATTAAGTGCCTGCTCCCGTATGCAGGAGTATGTGTGTGGAGGGGAGGGGATGGTGGGGAGAGCGAGGGGGGAGGGGGAGAAGGGGTCCAGGATGTCATTGCATTAATTACTCATCTCGTGTAAGACGATCTCCGCCTCGGCCGCCGCATCCAACCCAACGGGGCATCTACCCTGCTTCCAGACGCGAGACCGACCTCGCACGAGCCGGCTGGCGACGTGGGGCTCTCGGGACACACGGGGAGTCCTTCCTGGAGTGGCTAATATAGCTCCTAGATCCCAGCTCCTTCCCCCCCCCCCCCCCCACCCCTAGCCCCCAATCTGGAGTGCGAGAGTAGACAATGGAGTGTCGGCGCCACGTTGGCTGGGCCGCTATCCTCCCCACCCTTCCCTCCCTTCCTCCCCAACCTGTCCATCCTATCCCCTCCTCTCCTCTTCTACCTATCCCTCCCTCCTCTACCCTCCTCTCCTCTCCTCCCTTACCTATCGTTTCTACCTCTCCTCTCCTTCCCTTCTCTCCCCCTCCCCTCTCCTTCGCTCGGGCTGTCGCTTATCTCCCCGCCTGCACTTGGGGAGGAAAGTACTATGCCTGTACTAGACACCTACACGGGTTTCTGCACACGTATGTCCGAATGTAAATGCGTCCTAGAATAACTGCACGCGTGAATGAATGAATACGTGAGTGCGTTTATCATGCACCGATGTATGGAATGTCTTCACACACGTACTCTACAGCCGCGTATAGTCCAGCACAGGAAATGGGGGGAAAGAAGAGAAATAAAAGCACGGTTCCTCGAGGGCAGCCGAGGGGGGTGGGGGTGAAACAGCGACCGACCGACCGACACCCGTAGCGAAACAGCGCGCAGAAAACAGGTTAGCAGCGTGCCTAATTGTGATGGATTCGAAGGCGCCAAGAGGTCGCAAAGGGGGAGAAAGAGAGGAGGAGAAGGGGAATGATAGCGGGAGGGGAGAGGGGGAAATACAGAGGGAAGGGGGAGAGGCATAAAGGAGGGGAGAGAGGGAGGTGGTGGTGGTGGTGATGGGGGGGTGATGGCCAACGCCAAAGAAATAATCTGCTTATGGACGCATTCTATTCACTGAGCAGGAACGGCGCGTAAAAAGTGATCGCTCTTTTTTTTTCTCTTGGAATCTTTCAACTTTTTCTTATCTCGGCGTCACAGTGTCCGGTTATTGCAGGCTCGCCGATGGCCGAGGGCACCTGGCAACGGGGACGGTTAAAAGGCACCATTCATTGATCCCTGTATTTTACATGCGGAAATAATCCTGTGGCTGCAGCAAGCATTTCCAAATGACGAAAACAAATGAACCCCAAATTGAACGAGAGATCTGTAATATATTGCAACGTCAAGCAGATTTGAGAAAAAATAAATAATAGTCCAAACACTATCGACATGCCATGGAAGAAGCGTCACACGCGCGCGTACAGGTACATCCCGTCTTCCAAGACATGACTGCCATGAGCGACATGATGAAGACGTCGCCATTCTCATCGCCCTCCCCCACCCCTCCTCCCCTCCTCCCCTCTCCCCGCCCGGCCGTCCTTGCACGCACGCACTCAACACCGGAGACGCCTCGCAAATCTTATCTTCTCCCGCCGAGGATTATCTGCGCCGATGCCACCTCGCCTAATCTCGCCCTTATCAGGATGCTGGGCCGCTGGTATGCGCGGGCACGTAGCAAGGTGTGCAGATACAATAAAGACAGGTATGTGAGGACGCGCCCCCCCTGCCCGCTGAGCCCTATCCCCTGCTCCCTGCCCCCTACTTCGCCGAGCCGCGCTGACCGCTGTCTGACGGGTTCCCTCGCCAGGGCGGCGTCGCTGCCTTAGACTGCACCGCGCACTCCGACCCAGCAACGCCGTTCGCAGCAACAACCTCCGCCTCTCTCTGGGACACCTTCGGCCGTAGGGAAAAAGACGCAATTGATCATTATTTTCCAAAACTATTCCCTCAGGGTCCCATCGACGCGAATCGTAGAAGCGCAACGTCTTATCAATATTCAAGCAATTAGAGGCCACTGGCGCGATCAATACGAGAGAAAAATCAACCAAAACACCGTCGTAAAGAATCAAGTAAACAGGAACAGCCGACATTCCTCGGTGAACCGGATACTCAAGCAGGCTATCTTTAGAATTCGGGGAAGGTTTGTATGCGGCCTCTATGCGCACCGCGCCTACGCAGTGCTTTTGAACCCGATTGTAGAGAGCGCAGTCCTGCAACATCCCTCTGGCTTGATGCGGAACAGCGCGACGCAAGCACGCGCGCACAAACCTTGACATTTGACTCGGTCTATCAAGCAGTGAAATATATCAATCAACTCCCGCGAGGGCGCGTCGGGCGAGTAAGCGTGCAGGCAAGCAATCTGGGCCGCCTTCCTCTGCTGCAACATCTGGCCCGCGGACGCTTGAGCTCCGTGTTGATCTAACCTCGATGATCCGAGATTGTCACACTGATAAGCCCTCTCCGCCGCCCGTGAACTGTGACCTGGGCGGCCTGGCTTGGCTTGACGCGGGTTCAGAGGCGGCTGCAACCACGCCATGGTGCTGGCAAATAACTAGCTCATTTCATGATAATAATAATAACACTTCCTCTTTCCTTAAAAAGAAGGACAAAAAGTGTGTGTGTGTGTGTGTGTGTGTGTGTGTGTGTGTGTGTGTGTGTGTGTGTGTGTGTGTGTGTGTGTGTGTGTGTGTGTGTGTGTGTGTGTGCGTGCGTGTACGTGTGTACACCATACGAAACTATAACCTCGTGACCGGTCATCCTGCATCCCCTCCTCTCCTCCAGCCCTCCGCCCCCCCTTCCCCCACTGCAGCAGCACCAAGCCCTCCGTGACGCCAGACCTCGAGGGACGCCCGCCAGCAGCCTCCGTCGAGACCGCGGAACAACGGCACTTGTTTTGCTGCCTCTTCGCGCCCCCGCCCGCCCCTGCTGCCGCTGCGCCTGGGCGGCAATTCGGCTGTTTGGGGAATGCCGGGAAAGGGAATGGGTTGCCACGCCTTTCGCACTCACTCACTCACTCATCACTCACTCACTCACTCATCACTCACTCACTCACTCACTCACTCTCCTCTCTCTCTCTCTCTCATAAATCAAAGCAAAGCAAACGATGAAGAAGGGACATAACATAAATAATAGACAAAAAAAAAAAAAAAAAAAAAAAAAAAAAAAAAAAAAAAAATCTTATTTTGGGGTGGCGTGCGGGCGTGAGCTGGTTGTTTGTCTAGCACGCCCGCGGGGATTCTGCCTCACTTCTAGCTCTCACGTAGGCATCAGACCCCCCCTCCCCCTCCCCTCCCCCCGACCACTCCCCTTTCAACACGAACAATCTGCTACTATGAACGAATAACATTAGGATAAAAAAAAATCCCACATCCTTTGCTGCCAATTATAGAAACCAGGGTACAATGTCCCTTACAAAAACGATGAATGGGGAGGGAGGGAGAGAAAAAAATAGAAATGAAGACAAGAAGATGGTACTAAATTTAGACAAGAAAAGTAAACATTATGGTACTAAACTTAGCAGAAGGACAAAAACGCTTCCCTTTAACGGGATTTGTCCCGGCTGTTCCAAAGATAATAAATGGCGAAAAAATCAAACGCACAGAGGAAAAAAAGGGAAACACAAATCGACAAATATGTCATAAATACATAAACAAGAAAAAACATTTTCGAATAATATGTCATGAACACACAAGAAACAGAACAGAAAAACAAAAATAAACGGAAATTAAGAGACCAATAAGAAAGGGAAGGTGAAAAAAGCACGTAAAAAAAGCAACCGAGAAAAAACAAATATCAATAAAAAAAAAAAAAACATCACAATACTTAAAACGGAACTTCTCTCTCTATCCTTTTCGCCACATGACCCCGTACGAGCGGCTGTCACGTGCTGCAGACTGTCCTCAGGGGTCAGCGAAACGCGCACGATCACCTTTTATAATGAAGATCGTATCAGGGGAAAATTTCATCCGCTTCGGTCAAATTATAATCGAATTTGATGCTAGAATATTCGCGTAACATGCTTCATATAACATTTCAAGTAAAGGATGTACAGAAATAATAATAATAATAATAATAATAATAATAATAATAATAATAATAATAATAATAATAATAACAACAAAAATAACCATATCATATTCAAATGACAGTATGTAAACAGAAGTGAAAAAAGGGAAACATTTTAACGAGACTCTGGCCTAACCGATCACGTGAACCGGAAACCATTACGGGTTCCTCCTCGCAACCGATTGCAGTCTTAAGTGCCTCTCCGTCAGTGTCACGTGCAATCGCAAACGCTGCAACCTTGACACGGGAGGCTGTGCCAGGTGATACTCGCGGCGGGACGACAGCTGTGCGAATAACGATGAAGGATGAAAAATAACGATGTGAAAACTGAATAACGATGGTATTGATGAAACAATCTGGTCGAAGAAACTCTATGGTTACGCTGAGAAAAAAAAGGAGGGGTGCACTTCTGTTTATCATACTTCAATCATTACACACACACACACACACACACACACACACACACACACACACACACACACACACACACACACACAGAGCGCGGGTCAATCATACTCATTGGGTCAATCATCACACACACACGAGCGCGCGCGCACAAAGACACACATACATATTACATTCTTTTACGTTGCAAATTGCTATTTCCTTACTTTTAATCTTTATAATTACTTCCATTCCAGGTATTGCAGTCGCCGTTTCCCGCGCTCCCCTCTGTTTTCACATTCTATTTTTCCCCTCGTCTTCTCCATTCTTTCTTTTACTTGACATTCAACATTTTCATTTTTACTCTTATCCCTACCAGCTCATCGAACTCATTCTTCCCCTTTTCCTGGTTGTTGTTGTTGTTTTGTTCTTCTTATTCTCCTCCTCCTCTTTCCTTTTACCTCCTCCCTTCCTCTACCTCCCCCATCCTCCATACACCACGCAAATTACTTACCTCAAAAAAAGAAAAAAAAAAAGAAAAAAAAATTGAAAAGAAAAGAAAAACAGAAAAGAAAAGAAATGAAAAAAAAATTCGCCCCCACCCCCCTCATCCCCGCCCATTACCGCCATAACCCGCCGTCCTCCATCAGCCGCCGGGCAGCCGATCGACGATAGCGAGGAGGAAAAACAATCAATAAAATTCAATGACCCTTGCGAGATGCGGAGCCGAGAAGAAGAAGAAAAAAACTTGAACTTGGAGCGAGGCTTCGAGGCTGCACCGTCCTTGTGCTCCGTGTCCTTTCCACTCCTTCTCCACTTCCTCCATTCGCTTTCCAGAGAGAATGAGGGAGGGAGAGGGTGGGAGATAGATGGATGGATAGATAAATAGATAGAGAGAGAAACAAAAAAATCTCTCCATACTCCATAACCAAAAATACATAGCTAAAGAAAATAAAAAACATAAAAACAGAAAAAAAATACACCCTGCGTCCCGCCTCATCCGGGTATGATCATGACCATCCCACGAGAGTCCCTGCACGCTACCACGACGCTGCATGGCACTTCATGACCAGAAACTCCTTAAACCCTCTCCTCCTCCTCCACCCCTACCCTCCCCTCCCCTCCCCCTCCCCCTCCCTCCCCCTCCACCCCACCTCTCCTCCCCCCACCCCCACCCACCCCCATCCATCCCCTACCTTGTGGCGGACATACCAAAGTCCCTTATTCTACGTCCTTGCTACACCTTTGTGCCATGAAAAAGGGGGGAGAGGGAGGGAGGGAGGGAGGGAGGGAGGGAAAGGGAGTCACTCTTGCCACGAAAGAGGGAGGGAGGTTGAGTAGGAGGGAGGAGGGGAGTCACTCATGCCACGAAAGAAGGAGGGCAGGGGGGTGGAGTAGGAGGGATAGAGGAGTAAAAAAGAGTAGGTAGAGATACATAATGCACTTTTTTCCTCCTTGTCGCCGCACACGTGACCCTGCTCGCGAGAGAACAAAAGCTTCGCTGTTTAGATCGATCATCCCGGGTAATCCCTGACCTCGTGCAAGCTTGTATAATCTAATCTGCTATAATCCCGCGAAATTTTCTAATAATCCAAAGAAAAAAAATCCCAAAAGCCTATTCGACCTTCTACAGACGGCGACGACAACACAAACAAATCACAATGAACACAACCTTTATATTCCGACAAAAAGAAAAATAAATTAATAAAAAATAAATAAAACAAAGGCGGAAAAACGAGCCCCAAGACCTCTCAAGAAGCCAAGACGCCCGCACGAGCCTCGCCTCGGTGATCCCCAACACGTTTCGGATCTATTCCTGGATCTCAAGGAGGCTCTCCGGCCGAGGGGCGCGACGCACCGCCAAACGGCTCCTCGTGCGGCGGCGGGGAATCGGGTCCACGAGGGAAGCGCAAAGGGAACAATGGCGGTGTTTTCGGTCGACTCTTCGCGGGGAGGAGGGCGGGGGCCGTGGCGGGCTCTCTCGGCTGCGGGGTTTTCGCGCCGAAGGAGCGGATACTTTGAGAGGGCTGTATCCGCATGGCGCGTGGTGGTCTGGTCGGGAGGACAAAGGCGGGATGTGTCAGAGTCTAAGTGCTTCTGCCTGGGCCGTATCGGAAAACAAATTACACACACGCTCGCGCGCATGCATACATGCATACATACACGCTGAAGCATAATTAGTTGACGTGGGATGACTTGCAACTAAGTAAATGGGGGTTAGGGGTTGGTGGGGGGGGGGGGGTACTTATGGCGTGACAACAATCTTAGAAAAAAAAGAAAAGCAAAACGGACTCCGAGATGATGACAGCGTGTCACCACGGCATTTCTCAAGCTCTTGAGCCTAGTGTCACTGTGAAATCCATTGCAACATTCAACGCTTCAGACAATCTTGTCAGTGTAGATTTACGATGTACAGACCCCCCTCCCCTTTCTCTCTCTCTCTCTCTCTCTCTCTCTCTCTCTCTCTCTCTCTCTCTCTCTCTCTCTCTCTCTCTCTCTCTCCTCATAAGGATTTATTCTCCTCATTGCTCACATTCCTCCCTCATTGGGCCGCCCTCATCCCGCCAACGCCTCGCATGCTCTCGCCCTTCCCTTAAGTAAAGACATGAGCCACAATGGAGCTTGAGTAATGCAAATAGAGGAGGGCGAAACAACCCTTAAGATGTCTTGTTCGTGACCAGGTGTTGGCTGGATGTGTATGGTTGAGCTCTCTGCAATGTTAATACTTGCAACAATGCGCGCCACGTTGCACGGGATCTTTCGAGAGGGCACGGCGACGGAAAGGACTCCGATCTCATCCTTCACGGCTCACACTCGTACTTGCAGAGAGAGAGCTCCTTCTCACAGAACCAGAGAGCTCACCCTCGTGCAAGACAGCTCGCCCTCCTGCGACTTCGTATCACGGTGAAGGGACACAGGAGGACAAAGCACCGAGGGGCCAAGGAAGAGCTAAGCGCCACATCCTGGTCGCCATCAAGCAGTGCTCCTCCTCACTCCTCAACTGTCTCCTGTTGCCACCGTGCCCCACTGTGCCCGGGGAGGGGGGGGGTGTTTTCAGGGGGAGTAAGGAAGGGTAGGGTAGGGAGAGAGAACGATTGGGGCGACGGAGATGAGATTGGGGGAAAAAGAGAGAGAGAGAGTGGGGGGGGGGGTAAAGAGGAAGGCAGAGAGACATTAAGATCGGAAGACCTACAGCCTAAAGCCATGAGAAAAGAGGAAGAGAGGCCGAGAAGGTCCCTCGGCAATCGCTGGCGAAGCGAGACGCAGGCGACGTCGCCCGCGCCGTCCCCGTCAGGCAAGAGAGCGCCGTCGTGAGAGGCCCCATTCATGCGCGCGGCCACGGCGTGACTAAGGCCTCGAGGTCGCCCGTTGTCTCTCGGGGGAGGCGTTGCTGGGGTCGGGCGCGGGGTCTGACCTTGGGGCAGGAGACACTCCAGCGGGGCTCGAGAACTTCTCCTCGAGAGAAATTCCTTCTCGTCTTTCATCCATTAAGATTGTGTGTCCGTGGAGGTTTACCTTGCAAAGTCTTCACAGGAGATAAAATTACGGCCCGCACACATACGCACGTAACTACACATACTCTCAATCCAATCACTCTATATCATTTTCCATTGAGCGGATAGATGCAGCCGCAACAACCAACCAAAGCCTTTTAAGCATCAACAAACAAACATACAAATACGAAACACTGCATTGCAAAACAGAAGACGTCACGCGCAACTTGGCCTCTGATTGGCTGAAACCGACTTCGCGGGCCCGTGACGTCACGCCTCAATCATCTCTCATCGTGAGACCTTCCTAACCTGAGACGACATGATCTTATGGCCGACATCACACGCTCACACGCTCTACAGTTACACTTCTCTCGGCCTTCGAACTGCTACGAGAACGAGGCATAAACGCAAACACAGTGACATGTGAAGAAAGACGAAATGAAACGGAACCACAATAAAAGCGGAACATATAAAACGTGACGTTTCGGACTAACTCCTCATAAGACGCTAATCCGAAATGGTTTTCCTGACTGGTGGCGTTTTTAATACGCAAGAGGTGTAAACTTGGTTAAACATATAACTTTTAAATTTTTTACACGGGCTCGCATCGTCTATAAATTGCACGACCATAATACAATTAACTTGGTTACAGCGCGACCTCCTTCGTCCTTTCCTACAACCCTTGCAATTTGCACCTTGTAAACCCAGACACACATGTAAACACACATACGTGCCTAAACCTGCTACCGAGATTGGCCCAGGCAGTCGGGCAGACACTGGAGAAACAGCCTGTGTGCACATATACATTTATAAACACACACATGTACATACATCCACCTTCTCGTGTGTCTCTGTCTCTCGCATTACTCATCCCTCTCCCTCTCCCTCCCCCTTTCTCTCTTTCTCTTCTTCTCTCCTCTCTCTCTCTCTCTTTCTCTTTCTCCTCTCTCTCTCTCTCTCTCTCTCTCTCTCTCTCTCTCTCTCTCTCTCTCTCTCTCTCTCTCTCTCTCTCTCTCTCTCTCTCTCTCTCTCTCTCTCTCTCTCTCTCTGCTTTCTTTCTTTCCCTCTCTCTCCTCTCTCTCCGCGGACGTGTCGTATAAGTAGTAAGTTCGCGTTAGTCCTAGCTTTTCATTCATCACAGAAGAGGCATGAGACACAACAAAACACTCCGCGTCGCATCCTTAATTCCCACCGTTAGTCTAAATCAGGAAATGCCCACCTATGCCCACCCTTACGGAAGCCAGGGTGGGTATGAGGGCAGGGGTATGAGAATGTGGGCGGGGGAGGGAGGGGAGGGAGGGCGAAGGGAGTAGAAGGCCGGCAGGGGAAGGATGGGGAGGATGGGCGGAAGAAGGGGAAAGAATGGGCGGGGGAAAGGATGGGGAGGATGGGCGGGGAGAGGAGAGAGAGGATGGGCGGGATAGGAAGGGGGAGATGCGATGATGATGATGATGCTACTTGCTCCTAACAAGGCGGCCCATTATCCTAATCGCCCAACTCAGAAGTAATCAACTCGATGAGACATTTGGTGATCGCTTATTCGTGTCAGTCAGCTGTTTACCAACGCAATTTATCCGACGAGACTTTTCGCTGAAATTACAATTAAAAAATAAAAGATCGAATTTCCCAAGATAAAAAATAAAAAATAAAAAGAAAGAAAAAGAAAAAGAAAGAAAGAGGAAGAGGAAGAGAAGAGAGAGAGAGAGAGAGAGAGAGAGGAGAGAGAGAGAGAGAGAGAGAGAGAGAGAGAGAGAGAGAGAGAGAGAGAGAGAGAGAGAGAGAGAGAGAGAGAGAGAGAGAGACAGAACCCAGTCGATTATAAAAAGCCTTCACCAGCAACAAATTCCTGGCGACCGTAATCTGGCCGCAACATCTCCATAAAACGCGTAAAAATCGACCTACGGGGGACGTTTACGAGCCAGGGCGAGGCGCGATACCCTGCGGCACCCGGAGGCACTTAATTGGCACCCTCGTTATGTCCCGCACCCTTACGAGCCCCGCGGTGTCTCGTGTTGCTCGCCCTCGCCCCCTCCCCTTCTCCCTTTCCTACCCCCCCCCCTGTGGAGTGTTGCTCGCCCTTGCCCCCTCCCCCCTTTCCCTTTCCTACCCCCCCCTGTGGAGTGTTGCTCGCCTTACCCCCCCCTGTGGAGTATTAGTTACCCAAACATTCCCGACAGTTACTCGGCGCTTAAACTAAATGACCCCCGACCTCGTCTGCAGCACGGAATGAACTCTGACCTCGGCTTGGAGTGACATTAGACTTTGGTTTCCGGTCAACGAAGACTTTTTTTCCCTTGAGAGTCTTTCCCTAACACCAATCTTGACCTTCAGCACCTTTGCCCGATATGAAAGGAGTCAAGAGCTGTAATTGGGATTGAAATAAGAGAAGAGAAGAAAATGAGAATAAAACAAGGAAAAGAAGGAGGAAGAAGAAATGACTAAAAAACAATCAACAGAAACAGAAAAGCAACACAGTATGATAATTAAAATGGCGAGAAAATAAGAAAAAAAACACGAAGAAACAACCAACAAATAGATGATACGGCGAAGGAAGACAGGGGGGGGGGGAAGAGGAGTAGGTGCCATTACGAAGAAAGGGAAACGGAGAAGAAAAAAAGAAGAAAAAAAGTGAAAAAACACAACTTCTCGACTAAACCCTAAACCGAAACCTCGACTCCACCCAAGGTCACACACACACACACACACACACACACACACACACACACACACACACACACACACACACACACACACACACACACACACACACACTCAAAAAAAAAAAAAAAAAAAAAAAATAAAAAATAAAAATTATATATATATATACATATATAGATCTATCTATCTATCTATATATATATATATATATATATATATATATATATATATATATATATATATATATATATATATATATATATATATATATATATATATATATAATAAAAAACGAAGAAGCCCGATCGCCCTGGAAGCATGGAAATCGCGCCCCACACAAAGCCGCGCGAAGGGGCTCGACAATGGCCCCACTATCTCCGCCCCTTGAAAGGGCCGCCTCTTTAAGGGCCGGTTACCGAGGCGTCCCCACAATGCCCCGCGAAGCAAATCCCCCCTAAGTGGCCTGGCACCGGCGGCTCACAATGATACATAAAATCACAAGCCCGACCGCGATCATTGTCCTCGCCTCCCGCCCACCTCCTGCGCCGCCCGCGATAAGGGCGTGCAGAACGACGCCCTTTGGTGGCTCTGCGGCGCCCGAGTCACCCGCAATTAACCCTCCTTCTCACCTTCCCCAAACTTCGAGTCCTGATACAGAGGCTCATATAACGGTTGTAACATCCGTGGAAAATTTCTGAAACATTGCAGCCGACCAATGTGAACACCGACTGAAATATGGGAGAAAGGAATAAAAAACGGAGAAAAAAAGGAGAGAAAACAAACCAAGAGAAAAAAAGCAAAAAAAATGAGCGTTCAAAATGCCAAAGAAGGTCAGATCAACGAGGTCTTTCGCTTCCCCCTCGCTCTCCTCTTTCAGAAAAAAGGTCCTTCGCGAAGTATTAAGAGTGAAAACAAACAACAGGCTCCGTCCGGCGAGGATTAGCCCATTCTTCTTTTACTTTCTCGGCCGTCGGTTGCGGCGGCGGGTGTTGGCCGCGCCCTTTCGGTCTGTCTGTCTGCCTGTCTGTCTGCCTCTCTCTCTCTGTCTGCCTCTGCCTATGCCTCTGCCTGCCTGCCTGCCTACCTTTCTCTCTTTCTTTCTCTCTCGCTCTTGCCCTTTCTTCTCTCTCTCTTTCTTTTCTCTCTCTCTCTCTCTTTCTCCTTTCCTCTCTTCTCTCTCTTTCTTGCCCTTTCCTCTCTCTCTCGCTCTATCTTGTCTTTCCCTCTCTTCCCTCTCTCTCTCTCTCTCTCTCTCTCTCTCCTCTCTCTCTCTCTCTCTCTCTCTCTCTCTCTCTCTCTCTCCTCTCTCTCTCTCTCTCTCTCCTCTCTCTCTTGCCCTTTTCCTCCCCCTCTCTCTTTCAACCGAGAACTTATGTGAGCGTAATGGCCCCGATGTTTGCTTACTATGTCAGGGAAGAGGCAATCCGTGTACATCCCGTAAGCCTCCCCTCTTTCTTATCTCCGCGATCCGTGTAGCAACATCTTACATCTTCTTGTGTGTACCTGAGCTTTCCCTTTAATTTTTTTTTCTCGTTTTTCTCTCTTTCTCTTTGTTTTGTCTTCTTTCTCTCTCTCTCCTCTCTCCTCTCTCTCTCTCTCTCTCTCTGTAAAAACTACTTCCGAAATAAACTCACACGCGAGTGCTGTAGAGTCGGCGCCCCCTCCGTACTCCCCATAGAAAACGTACTTCGGGACTCTTACTCAACGGAGAATCCCATTGCAAATACGCTCCCTTGTGCCAAAACTTGCAAATGCGAAAAAAAGTCACAGAAAAGTCCAAGCCATAACAGCTTGTTGGTTTATCTAGTCACACACATCAAAAACGCCAATGAAGGTCAATTTCATGTCTGCACACATGCCATTCGCTCTCTTAATGGTGATATCTAGACAAATACTACCAGAATCCGCGCTGAATATAAGTACCTTATTGACCAAAATAATGTAATGAAGCATCTCTGAATCACATCCCGGGTCATGGTCAACAGAGCCACCATCAGGAGGAACACTTACCAAAATATCCGCGAAAACGTCATCACACACGCGTTAACACTCACCTGAAAAGAGAAAGGAAAGAAAAACATTAGGAACAAGGTCAACACAAACATATAAAATGTCCATACATACTTGAAAAGATAAAATAAAAAGAGTTGTCCCCAAACGCAAGGCGGCCGAGGAGACAGCAGCCAGGTAACGCCATCTCCCGGCGACCACATAAAACACAGGCCGCGTCCATTGGGAAAATCTCTTGAAACTTTTCTTTACAGAATGTTTTCTCGCTGCGACGGCGTTGCAACGGCCGCCCACTTATCAAGTCCAAATCTGGCACGTTTAAGGAGGGGGAACGTAAACACAAGAACTATTCTTAATTATAGATACGTCTCCTCGTGGCGCCTTTGTGTTTGTTTACAGACGTGGACGCGCGAGTTTATCTCTTAAAATATATTGCCTTTTTACCTTTTATGCCATTAATTTCATCGGTTCATTTCCCCGCGTTTAGTGCGTTTAGAATCTTACGAACATTCTATACTTCGAAAAAACAACATCGTTCACTTATTGACCGGCGACGACACAAGCCTGCGAGCCATTTCCAGCCACCAGTCACAGCCTCTCCATTTCTTAAAAGAACCACGTGAATTTAGAGGCTTCTCTCTCTCTCTCTCTCTCTCTCTCTCTCTCTCTCTCTCTCTCTCTCTCTCTCTCTCTCTCTCTCTCTCTCTCTCTCTCTCTCTCTCTCTCTCTCTCTCTCTCTCTCTCTCTCTCTCCCTCTCCCTCTCTCTCTCTCTCCCTCTCCCTCTCTCCCTCTCTCCTCTCCCTCTCCCTCTCCCTTCCCCTCTCCCTCTCCTCTCCCTCTCTCCTCTCCCTCTCCCTCTCCTCTCCGGCAACATCACACGGCCCGAACGGAACCAACACAGATCTCTCGGCGTGAATAGCGTCTCCGGCCGCCCGAGTCACGGCGGATGGCGCTGGAAACATAAATCCCGCGTACATGTTAATTACAGGTACGGCCCTCGGCGCAACCTGCCTACTTAACAAATGGTGTTCCGCTCCTGTCCTGCTCCTGTGATGGGGTGGGGGTGGGGGTGGGGTGGGGGGGGCGCTAAGAAGAGAGGATTTATTACGTCATAGACACAGACACTCGCACATACACATGCGCGTGCACGAACTACATGGTTTAAAACACGGCCTCTCTCTCTTCACTCGAACATTCTACATATATATAATATGTATCAATGATCTTACAATTTTACAAGCCCTATGACAAGATATATAACCTACAATAAATCAAAATGACCTAGCCTCCCATGACCTTTTAACAGCTGGCCTTTTACCCCCCCCCCTAGTCCCCCGACAGCAACAAAGCCCGGCCAGACGAACTATCCACAGACGACCTAACCCCCACCCCCCACACCCCTGCCCCTACCCATACCCACACACGGCCAGCGAAAAAGCAGTCACGGTTGAGGGGCCAGCATGACCTACGCGAGGCTGTTGACCCATCCTAGCCCCTGACACCCTCCCCTCCCTTTCCCCTCCTGCCTCTCTCCCTTTCCCTTCCTTCCTTCTTCTCCCTCTCCCTTTCCCTCCTTCCTTACTCTCCCTTTCTCCTCCTACCTCTCTCCCATACCCTTCTTTTCCCCTCCTCCCATTCTCTCCTTTTCCCCCTCCCTTCTCTCTCTTCCCATGCTCCGTATTCTCACCTGTTCCTAACACCGTCGTTAAAACCACGCAAACGGACGCCCAGCCAAGCAACGACGACCCTCTGATCGCAATAATACACGCGGCCGAGTGGCATTCCAATCACAACAAAAAGTTCATGAGGACCTTGCGACACGAGAACACGGGACGGAGCTTGTGGCGGCGCAGACGGTCGTGACTCTCGGCCAGACAAAGCCGAGGAGGAGCGGGCAGGGTTCAGCAGGTGGCCCCGACAGACTAGGAGGTGGAAAGAGGAAGAAGATAAGGAATGGAAGAGGAAGATGATGAGGAGGAGGAGGTGGAGAAGAGGCAGAAGAAAAAAGAAGAAGGGGGAGAGGGAGGAGGAAGCCTTGCACAGGTCAGCCAGTCACGGTCCATAGCGCAACCTCTGACCTAACTCGTTGCAGTGATCGGTGGTTCTTACACACACACACAGGCAATATACACACGGTCAGAAAGAGATAGTGCAAACACAAGATAAAAATACAGCTTCACACCTGCTATCGCCATAACTAAAAATGTGTCCAATGACTTCATGGACAGCGCCTCACTCTCTCGCAATTCATGCAACAGCTAACCAACCAACTTCAAACACATCTTGCAGGGAAAGCTCTGGTCATTTCCTCTAAATTTTCCCTATTATCCTCCTCTCTTTTTTATCATTACCACAACCACACAATCTTAGAAACTTTCTCTTTTCCTACAAGTTACTTTTACTTTCCCTCCTCCTCCGCCGTCTCCAATATATTTTTTTTCTCCTTTTTTAAAGATTTAAGAGTCTCTCCTCTACAACCGCCGTGAATAACAAGCTCCTCTGTATCGGTAGGGACCAGAGCTAAGTGAACAAAACATCTGCCATAAAAATGATGCGGTTTTGTCGTCTAAGTCGCTCCAAGCTAGACGGTAAACATGACGTCACTACCTATCCTTCCCCCACCTCTCTCTACCCCCTACCCCTATGCCCCTAAAACCCTCCCTAACCGCCGTTTTGGAGAAAAAAGGTTAAAGACAGGAATAATAAAATAATAAGTATCATTTGCTATATGTTATGGTGAAAAAAACTTCAAGCTTGATTTCAAAACATAAATATCGTTCAGAGGGACTTACAAAAGGGGATACGTAAACAAGACAAATATACCTTGGGAAAATGGAATCCAAAAGAACAATAACAAAAAAATAAAAAGAAAAATTAGCACATTCGATAACCATGCCGTCACCTGACAAGCCTCAAGCAAGCAAACAAGCACACACAAGCAAACAAACGCACGCGAAAAAATTTGGCGGGAAAAAGAACCCCCTGCAGAGTCCGCCACGAGCCGCCATTATGGAACGCAACCTTGCATTTTCATCTTTTTATCTCTTTTCTTTATTCTCATGTTTATTCTTAATTCTTTTCACCTTTGGCTCCCGACATTTGTGAGGAGATTGGTTGTTCTGATGACATCTGCTGCAGCTGGGGTGACGGGAAAGGAGGAGAAATGATGAACAAAAAAGGAATGGGGAGGAGGAAGAGGAAACCAATATGGAAGAAGAGGAGGAGAAAGGATGAACAAAAAAGGATTGGGGAGGAGGAGGAGGAGAAGAACGGAGGGAAAGAGGAAACGAATGGGGAAAAGGAATAGGGAAAGGAGGAAGAGCAAATAAATAGGGAAGAGGAGGAGGAGAAAGGAGAAACAGAAAGTTTTTGTCTTTGTGGATGTAAAGTGTGTAGAAAATGAGGTAATGAGATAATGAGATACATATTAACAGGATGAAACTTTGAACATATTTAAGCGACCTAACACGAATGTCCAGAAAATATAGTAAACAAGAGAGAGTGAGAGAGAGAGAGAGAGAGAGAGAGAGAGAGAGAGAGAGAGAGAGAGAGAGAGAGAGAGAGAGAGAGAGAGAGAGAGAGAGAGAGAGAGAGAGAGAGAGGAGAAGGAGATGATGAGAAAAAAAAACAAACAGTGAAAGGAAAAGAGAAAGATCGGGCGCAGAGCGTGACCTTCAAGAGCACTTGGAGGTGTCGCCCCTCAATCACGTCGTCAAAACGCGAGACATCAGAGCAATCGGGCGCCAGCATTCTTGATTCCTGATCTCGACAAGCGCTCGAGATGCCAAGACAAACTCTGCGTGTGTGTGTGTGTGTGTGTGTGTGTGTGTGTGTGTGTGTGTGTGTGTGTGTGTGTGTGTGTGTGTGTGTGTGTGTGTGTGTGTGTGTGTGTGCGAGCGTCTATTCACAAAATCTATTAATCCTTGAGGCAAAAATTTGTTAATATAATATTTGTTGCAAAAGATTCTGGCCCAAGCGGAATCGCCCTCTTTAGATCGAATCATTCTGGTCATTAAACACAAACATGAAATAACAACCGCTTTTTGACCATGTTCATTCGCCGTTCTGGCAACCGGGCAATCTGTCCTCATGAAAGCAAGCAAAAAAGGGGTTGAACATCCAAACTCCGCCCCCTCTTCAGCGGATGCAAGGCCAGCGCCGCCATCATAATAAGCAATTTAGCTCGGACATGAAGCGCACAAAAGCAAACCACGTGTAACAATCGGCATAAATCGAGCAGGGCTAAGTGGAACAGACATAAATCTCGCTCGGCCACGAAAGCAGGCGGCGGCGAGGGGGACATTTCTCAGTCTGCACAATATTCTCGTTTTCTCACGCCCAGCAGGGGGGACGCGCCCAAACCAATTGGAGACATTCGCACACCTCTTTTTTGTTGTCACCCTTTTCACCCTTTCCCTGACCTTTGCTTTCACCCTCTTTTTTCCCCCTTTTTATACATAAATTCTTTTTTTTCCTTATAAATCCAAGGAAGCGACTGGGAAATGTTGGCTTTTCATCGTGTAAGTAACGGTAAGTATAGGCAGTCACATGAAATCGAGAAAAAAACTCAGTCTGTCTCATTTTTTTAAGCAACGGATCTTCTTGGTCTAGCTACAACGAGACTCTACACTGTCCTCACCCATGTCTAGAAATACACTCCCATCCCCCTGTCGGAAAAAAACGCGGGAAAAAACAAAAAACGGATCACCCTGCACTCTACGCACCAACTTCCAACAAACATTAATTCCTCGGCGCCGTGGCATCAACAACAGACCCAATCTTCTCCGATACCGCAAATCTTCAATAAAAAAGGGCAAAGAAAACACTCCACCGAACCCAATGAGAGGGAGACACTGTAAACACAATGAAGTTTACGATCCCGCGCTCCATGAACCGGGACTCGGAGCCTCGGAAACGGCTTCGACTCTGACGGAGAGGAATTTGAATTCTCTTGTCTGTTTTCTTTGGCTTTTTTTGTTTTGTTTGTTACTGCGCATTCTTGTCTTTTCTGTCTCCCTTGTTGTACAGGTATTTTCTTGTTTTTCCCTTTTTCTTTCACTGTCTCTAAGACTCCTCTCTCTCTCTCTCTCTCTCTCTCTCTCTCTCTCTCTCTCTCTCTCTCTCTCTCTCTCTCTCTCTCTCTCTCTCTAGAATTGGTGAGCAAGCTCTTCCTTTCTCCTCTCTTCTCCATTATGAAACAAGTTTTAAACCAGGACAAAAACACAGAGAAAAACGCTTGGTCATAAAAGTTTTTTTTTTTCATTTTTGAGGGCTGATTGGCATACTGGCGTCATGTGTCATTGGCGTTTTCAAATAACCCATTACGTAAGGTTGCATAATACAAAAATAGTAATAATAAAAAATCAGGAAAAATCAGCAAGTTTTGAAGTCCATGGTTAGGTAAGTTAAAAAAAAAACTCCATAAAATACAAAC
>NW_020870322.1:661473-674899 GCF_003789085.1 Penaeus vannamei
TACAAAGACAGAAAAATCAAATCCAACAAACCTAAACATAAACAAAAGAACATCTAAACCCAACAAACCAACACATTAAAATAATAATAATAATAAATAAATAAATAAAACCATCCAGACTTAACCTCACCCAAAATGGACTCGTGGACAGACCCGAAATGGAAGCATTAAAAAAATAATAATAAATAATAAATAAAACCATCCTGACTTACCTCACCCAAAATGGACTCGCGGACAGATGGAAGCGACTGGACTCGTGGACAGAACCCGAAACATGGAAGCATTAAAAAAATAATAATAAATAAATAAATAAAACCATCCAGACTTAACCTCACCCAAAATGGACTCGTGGACAGAACCCGAAACATGGAAGCATTAATAAAATAATAATAAATAAATAAATAAAAGCATTCCATTAAAAACATTGGCATTAGACTGGACTCGTGGACAGAACCCGAAACATGGAAAGGGACACAGAGCCAGACTTAACCTCGGAACAGAACCCGATGGAAGCACACAAGGGAAGCATGTCCTGCCCTCGTTCGAGCATGTGACGTACCCGGGCGCTGCTTCTATCGGTTGGGCTCGGAGGCATGTGTGGCTGCTGGGACAAACCCCCCCAGGGTAGGGCAGCAGCTACACGGGGAGACCAGCCGCCGCGAGAGACCTTTCTGCCCCCTCTCTGTGTCTCTCTGTTTCTGACTGTCTGTGCCTGTTTGTTTTTTGGTCTGGTCTTTAGTTCTCGTTTCTGGTTGTCTCTCTGTGTCTCTGGTTATATTTTTGGGGGGGTATTTGTTTGTCTGTCTCTGTTTCTACTGTGTTTCTCACTCTTTCTGTTCTGCTTGTCTCTCGCTTATGTCTCCTCTCTCTCTTCTCTGTCTGTCTCTCTCTCTCTCTCTCTCTCTCTCTCTCTCTCTCTCTCTCTCTCTCTCTCTCTCTTCTCTCTCTCTCTCTCTGCCGTGTCCACCAGGCTCGAAACCGCTTTTATTTCGTGGATAATCGTTCTCATTAGCGATTCCATAACGATCGCTCGACCATACTTGCACTTCAGCAAAGGTTCAAGATAATGTCCACACATTTTAAGTCCCACGTGCTTGCTAAATAATACAATTTACCAGAGAGTTTATTGGCGATGCGAAGTCCGCCATGATGCCCCATTACATGTCTTAGTTCAACTACCCTTCCTTCCTTCCTTCATTTCGAAAAAGAAGTTATTTGCGGTTATCAAAGCACAGGAATCTCCCGATATATTAGTGATGTTATTGTGTGTCTTAAGTACCCAGTGAGTTTGGACAATTATTTTCAAACGGTCACTCGAGTATGCCCGGAATGAGTGATGTACGATAATCTTCGAATATCTGCGTACGATAATAATCTACTCGGCATGTTGGTCTGTCGCTGTGTATAAGGGTCACGATGTTAATTATCTACATATTACGCTAAAGTATTCCGACATTTGAATCACCCGAGCTCATTAGTATCAAGAAATGAGGGAGATATATATAAGAGGTATTTTGGGGGTATTTGGTTATGCTTCTCTTTGGGTGAGACGGTTGCCGCGCCTACAAATGTGTGATTTATTAAAATGGTATAAGACGTTATTTTAATTACCTGTTGATTATTTCTATATAATTTTATTACTCTTTATTTTCGTAATGACCTGAAACATCAACATCGTATAATTATTCTACGAATTAAGCTGAGAAAGCTGAAGAAAGCATTCAAAAGTCAAAAAAACATCAGACGAAATATAAACTAACTCGAATTTGACATAATCTTTGTCATTTCTTTATATAAAAAAAAGATAACAAAGCGACGCACAACACATACCGACAGTAAACCAAAGTACAAGAAAAACATCAATGGCAAAATATTGAATGGGCGAGTGGTGTTTGGGCAACGAACGGCTGGTCGGTTATTTATCTGTGAATGCCCGTAAGATGGGATACGGAAAATGGCCGATTTCTATTATTCGTTCTAGTTTTGAGGTTATTCGCTTTCGCTTTTATAAAGAGATAGATAAACACATCCTTTTTTTAATATATAATCAATATTCCCGTATATAATGCATGGTCAAATACTGAGGATGATGCTTTATGGTGACTTTCGAATTTCAGGCTACGCTTTAGATACTTCCACAATAGAATGATAATAATGATATCGATGCTAATAGAAGGAAAGAATAAAGAATAAAACAGAGGATAATTCACCAGCCAAAGCGGGAAACAGAATTTAACATTTCAGAAAGAAATTCGAGAGCTTAAAATTGAATATTCACCCTCGTAAATCCATTCAGTATTCTCTCCTCAAAACCAAATTACACAAAAAAAAAAAAAAACATAATGAAAAATCAATAACGAATAGATCAATAAGGAAAAGAACAGTGACAAGAACAGGAAAAAAACAAAATCGAATCGGGAACAAATCATTCCCATTTACTTGAAGAGGATCCGATAGCGTCTAACAAGAAGGTCTTTCGCCAAGTCAGACCAAAGACAGCATGGTCTTTCCACTATGCCTCCCCCATACCCCATAGCCTCTAACCAACCGAAGACTACGAGAGAGCAGACTACGCGAGAGAGAGAGAGAGAGAGAGAGAGAGAGAGAGAGAGAGAGAGAGAGAGAGAGAGAGAGAGAGAGAGAGAGAGAGAGAGAGAGAGAGAGAGAGGCGACGGTACCACAGGAGAGCGCACTTCCCCTGCTACCCCTCTGCCTCTCCCCCTCCCCCCCCCTTACCCGGTCACCCTGCTACCGGCATGTTACCCCCAAGCACGGCATCGACCCACCTCCACCCCCCCTCCCCTCCCCTCCCCCCTTTTCTGTTCTCTCCATCTCCCCCCGGCCTCCTCCTCCTCCTCCTCTACCACTGCTACTACCACCTCTCTCTCTCTCTCTCTCTCTCTCTCTCTCTCTCTCTCTCTCTCTCTCTCTCTCTCTCTCTCTTCTTTTCTTTCTCTTTTCTTCTCTTCCCTCTTAGCTCAATTTATCTCTCTTTTCTCTCTGTTCTTTCTTCTCTCTCTCTCTCTCTCTCTCTCTCTCTCTCTCTCTCTTCTCTCTCTCTCTCTTCTCTCTCTCTCTCTCTCTCTCTCTTCTTTTTTTCTCTTCCCTCTTATCTTCTTTCTCTCTTCTCTCTCTCTCTCTCTCTCTCTCTCTCTCTCTCTCTCTCTCTCTCTCTCTCTCTCTCTCTCTCTCTCTCTCTCTCTCTCTGTCATCCTTCCTCCCTCCCTCTCTACCTCCTTCCCTCTCCCTCCCTCCTTCCTTTACTTCCTCCTTCCCCTTCTCTCTTTCTACCTATATCTATATATCTACGAAACAGCCCCTGCTCATCACCGGATATAAAACGCTCTCTTTCCGATCGCCACCGTAGTCACCACACCAACATCACTTCCACACATGTCCAAACATGTTCACGAGATCACTTCCCTCTCCTGTCATCACCATTTCTAATCTCTCCTCTAACTAGCATTATACTCATTTTATACTCATCACCGCTTTCATAACTCATCACTAAGGTATTCATTACTCTTGTTCTCCATCCCTAGTGTCTGCCGCTCTATTTCTTCATCACCATAGCATTCACCAGCATGATTTCATCACCGTAAGATTCACCACCATTAGCAGGATGAGGGTCATAACGTACACCATCTTTGATCTTCACTATAATAGCATTCAATATTTTTTAAGCTCTACCACTGTCAAAAACTTTAAATGTGTTATCACAATATTAATAATTTTTCAACTCTACCATCAGCACTATCATCATTCCACCACCATTATCACTGCATCATCAACAGCATTCACTGTCATCATCACTCAGTAGTCTTCACCACCTTTGTCGCCACTATCACTACAGCATCGCTACAGTATTCACTCCCCATCACCACATCATTCACCACTATCCCCACCATCACTTAAACAGTCATTCCCCATCACTCAGACATCCTCACCACTACTGCATCACCTTCACTCACTCCTCCCAACCACAAGATTCACCACTCTCACCATCCATTAACCTTCACTCCCTCACCACCACCAATATCACAACATTCACTCCCCATCACCACAATATTCACCACTATCACCACCATTATCCCCACCATCACTAAAACATTCACTCCCTCACCACCACCACTACAGCATCACCTTCACTCACTCCTCCCAACCACAAGATTCCCCACTCTCACCACCCATTAACCCCACCATCACCAACGCATTCACTTCCTCTCCCCCCACCACTATAGCATCCCCTTCACCCCCCCCCCCCCTTACAACGACCACCACAACCGGCGACCAAAACCCCCGCCATACATTGGGCGTCCTCTGTGGGGGTCGGTTTCGGCGGACATGCCACTCCACGAGGCTAACGTGTTCGTAATGTGTAAATATTACGTCGCTCACTAATTTACATGAGTCGTGTACGTTATGTAATCACAGGTACATATGGGTGGGATTATTATTTGTTTAAATGTTTTTGTGTTGTTGATTTGTATTATGATTATGTTGATTTTGTTGTTGTTAGTTTACGTGGGTTGTGTAGAAGTTATGGAATCACAGGTACATATGGGTGGGATTATTATTATTATTTTTAATGTTTTAGTGTTGTTGATTTGTATTATGTAGATTATGTTGATTTTTTTGTTGTTAGTTTACGTGGGTTGTGTAGAAGTTATGGAATCACAGGTACATATGGTGGGATTATTATTATTATTTTTAAAATGTTTTGTGTTGTTGATTTGTATTATGATTATGTTGATTTTTTTGTGTTTTAGTTTACGTGGGTTGTGTAGAAGTTATGGAATTATGTTGGGTGAGATTTTACAAAAATTGTTTTAGCGTTGTTGACAGTTACTATGTAAATTATGCTGATTTCTATTCTTAGTTACATGGATTGGAAAGGTTATGAAATCACAAGTAAACAAGTGAGAATATTTTTTTCAATGTTTTAGTGTTGTTGAATGTTATTATGTAAATTATACATTTTTTGTCGTTAGTTTAAATAGGGTGTAGAAGTTATGGAATCACAACTACATGTAGTGAGATTTTAGAAAAATGTTTCTGGTGTCACTGAATTTTAATGTGCAATGTTGATAATTTTGTTGTGAAGTCATAATGAAAATAATGAAAATAGAAGAGAATGTTTGTGTTCTTGCATTCAGTGATCGATCTTTCTTGCCGTGAATGTTCTATAAATGTTATCATATCGATGCTACTAACCTTGTTCTCTGTTAATTAATTGGTAGATGATCACAATTACTTAAAAATTACTTACATATATTACTTATATATTACTTACATATATTATTATATATTACTTACATATATTACTTCTACTATACATATATTACATATATTACTTACATATATTACTTATATATTACTTACATATATTACTTACTTATATACTATATTACTTACTTACTTATATATTACTTCTGCTTATATATTACTTACATATATATTTCTTATTCTTACCTTCGTTGTTCGTGTTACAATTACGTATATAAGAAAACAAAATAAATTACATATTTTCCTTGAGTCTGTCCCAAATGCTATCTTTTATCTTCTGTAACGATTGTCAATTCATGTGTTAAGACAAATAGATTAATAGATAAAGAAAGAAAGAAATGCATTGTCCCAAATGCTATATTTTATCTTCTGTAACGACTGTCAATTCATGTGTTAAGACAAATAGATTAATAGATAAAGAAAGAAAGAACTGCATATTTTGAATGGCAGTGTATACGTACGCGTGTCACAAGTCCAGCTCTAACAAGGTTGTTCATAAACACTTGACTTGTGGAGGAATGTGAAGGCAAATGTTGATCGGTGTAATTTCGATGTTTTGTGTTCTTTCTCTCTTTTTCTCTCTCTCTGTATACGTATCATTCTTTCTCTTTCCTCCTTTTTATCTCTGTGTTTCTCTCTGTCTTTTTTTTCTCTGTCTCTCCGTCTCAATCTCAGTCTCAGTCTTTCTCTCTTTCTCTTTCTCTCTCTCTCTCTCTCTCTCTCTCTCTCTCTCTCTCTCTCTCTCTCTCTCTCTCTCTCTCTCCTCTCTCTCTTCTCTCTCTCTCTCTCTCTCTCTCTCTCTTCTTCTTCCCTTTTCTCTTTTTTCTCCCTTCCTCTTCTTCATTACATCTCTTCTCCGTCTTCCTCCTCATTCTTCTTCTTTTCTTTCTCATAATCCCGCCTCCTTCTCTCCCTCCTCCTCCCACTTCCCCTCCTTTTCTCTTCCATCTTCCTCTCCCCACCATCTTCTTCCACACACCAGCGTATTTGTATTAAGATTCTTCCTTCTTCTCTCTTCCACCTCTTCCTTTTCTTCCACCTCCTCGTCTTTCATCCCTCCACTCACTTTCTCCACCCATCTTCCACGCACTAGATAATTGGTATTAAGACTTCTATTCCTCTTCTTCCACTTCCTCTTCCCCCTCCTTCATCTCACTTTCTCCACCATCATCCTCCTTCTTCTCCTCTTCCACCTCATTATTCAACTCCCACTTCCTCCATCCCCTCTTCTATTCCCTCATCTTACTCCTACTCCTCCTCTTCCACCTCACTTTCTCCACCATCCTCTTCCACTCACACTTCTACATCCTCCTCCTCCTCCTCGTCTTCCACTCCCTCCTCCTCCTCTTCCACCTCACTTTCTCCATCTTCTTCCACTCACACTTTCACCTCCTCCTCCTCTTCCACTCCCCCACCTCCCTTCCTCCACCTCCTCCTCCTACTCCCCCCACCTCCCTTCCCCCCCACCTCCCTTCCTCCTCCTCCTCCTCCTCCTCCTCCTCCTCTCCCACCCCCCACCTCCCTTCCTCCCCCTCCTCCTCCTCCTCCTCCCCCTCCCCCACTCCCTTCCTCCCCCACCTCCCTTCCTCCTCCTCCTCCTCCTCCCCACTCCTCCTTCCTCCCCCCTCCTTCCTCCCTCCCCCTCCCCCACTCTTCCCCCTCCTCCTCCTCCTCCTCCTCCCCCTCCTCCTCCACCTCCCCCCACCTCCTCTCCCACTCACACCTCCCTTCCTCCTCCTCCTCCTCCCTCCCCTCCTCCCCTCCTCTCCCACTCCCCCCACCTCCCTTCCCCCCCCCCTCCCCCCTCCCCGCCAGCCGTCTCAGCGTCCGCATCGAAGCGCGCCGTGGAGATTCCGGTGCACAAAAGCCGAGAAAAGCCGAGGCTGAGAGTGACGAACAGTTTTGTGCCTAATTTCGGAAAAAGCGTGATGCTGATGACGTCATTTCTAGGCCTATCCGTTTGGGGTGTTTTTTTTTTTTTTAATTCTTTCGCCTTTCTCTCTTTCGCTTTCTCTCGTGTTCTCGTTTTTTGGTTTGGTCTGTTTTGGGTTTGTTTTCTCGTTCTTGGTGTCTCTTCTTTCTCTTCTCTTTTCTGTCTGTCTGTCTGTCTGTCTCTGTCTCTCTCTCCTCTCCCTCTCCTCTCTCTCTCTCTCTCTCTCTCTCTCTCTCTCTCTCTCTCTCTCTCTCTCTCTCTCTCTCTCTCTACCTTTTAATTCTTTTCCTCGAGTTTGTATCTCGGTATTTCGTTATTTTTCCTATTTGATTTTAGTTTCTCTTTTCCCCCTTTTCTTTGCTCTCCGTATCTTGTTTTTCAGCCATGAATATGTGTCACTTCCTGTCCTCTCCCTTATTTCTATTTATCATGAATAATCTCCGTTTCTTGTGATTTTATTAATATTTTCCTCGTCATTTTCGGATTAAAGTATGTATTTCCTATTATTCTCTGTCTTTATTTCCATGTTTTATATTCCTCTTCTTCGTGATAACTGCATTGCCTTTACCTCTCATTTCTTCCCGTTTTTTTCTAATTTTCTTTCTTTTTTTTCTCTCAATTTTCGTTCTTTTTCTCTTTCTTTAATCACTATTTTTTTCTCATGTTCTTCCTCCGTTATTCCTCTTTCTTTCACCTCTTCCAAACTTTCTTATCTTTTACGTTTCTCTTCTCATTCCCTGTTTCCATCTCTCATCTCACGTTTCTACCTCATTTCTTCACGTTTCTACCTCATTTTTTCACGTTTCTACCTCATTTTTTCATGTTTCTACCTCATTCTTTCCATGTTTCTACCTCATTTCTTCACGTTTCTACCTCATTCTTTCACGTTTCTACCTCACTTTTCACGTTTCTACCTCATTTTTCACGTTTCTACCTCATTTTTCACGTTTCTACCTCATTTCTTCACGTTTCTACCTCATTTCTTCAAGTTTCTACCTTATTTTTTCACCTTTCTACCTCATTCCTATTTACTCACTTATTCAAGTATCGCTATCGAATGGTGACACTTACAGCAACTGTGTATGCGAGGGCGTGCAGGTGTAACAGCTGTCATTGGGTTGTTTGTTTACATTTTTTTTGTTTTGTTGTTGTTATTTACCTTCATTTTCTTTACAATTCGGTTGCTTGACTTTATTTCTAATCATGTTTCTGTGTGTTTCATCTACTATTTTTTTCCTTTTTTTCTTTCTCTCTTTCTTGTTTCCGTTCTTCTTGTCCTTATTCTTCTTTCTTTCTCTCTCTTCTCTTCGTTTGCTTGTGATGCTCTCCACGTACACACTTTACAGTTGTTAAAAAGCGGTAGCCTTATGTTATTGATTTACTGGTGATCGTAAATAATAGACTGGTCGTTTTAGAAATGTTTTTTTTTAACATCTGTATTATGATTATTTTCCCTTAATGAAAAAGATCAGCACAAAGTGATAGCGTTAAGGTGCTGTCACACTAGTACTTTTCTGTCATTTTTTAAAACAAATTTCGGAAATTTTGTCATTTTTGAGCGAATTGTCGATTTTCCAGTCAGATGATAATGATCGTTTCCCTCGTCAACTTTTTTCCAGCCAGCATACTCAAATCAAGAGCTATATTAGAGAATGTTTGTATTTATGTAAAATAAGATTGTTAACAAATTGACGGAAAAAGTGTACAGGGGTTCCTCGGTTTACGACGGTCTCAACTTACGACGTTTTGTGGGATACGACGCTAAAAAATCATTCAGTATTTACAATTTGTCTTCCACGTGTTCCTTTAGCCCTAGTTATGCTTTCATGTACGTCATAGAAGTGTCTTGTTGTGCTTTAGATTATGAGTTTAATACGTTAATACGTGTATACATACTGCATTAGCATGTGTGAGTGACTTCGGTGCTCATGTGCGTACGTACATTTACTACAATTAGGTGTGTTCCGACTTACTTCAAGATTCCGGTTACGACGCCATCGCAGGACCGGATCTCCGTCGTAAGTCGAGGACGCCCCTGTATACATGAATTTGTTTTAATATACGTATCTTCAGGGAAAATCGTCCTCCTCCTCCCATCATCATCTCGTATCATCATCGTCGTCGTCGTCATATCCAATCATCATCATCCATCATCATCATCATAATCATCATCATTCATCATCATCAATCGTCCTCATCATAATCATCATCTCATCATCAAATCATCAATTCATCACAATATCATCATCAATCATCGTCATCACCATCTTTTCCTTCTTCCTTCTCTCCTTCTCTCAAACTCCCTACATTTCCTTAAAAAAAGGTAACACAAGCATCTAATGAGCGAATTACCTCATTACCTATTTTGGTATTTGCCATTTCAATTATCTCAAAAACATAACTTCAGACTAAACCACAATCTACTTGCGTGTGTTTATATTCATTTAGCCGTTTTTGATTGAATGTGGTGGAAAATCGGAATTAAAAGGGTCTCCTTCTCTCCTCTCTCTTCTCTCTCTCTCTCCTCTCTCTCTCTCTCTCTCTCTCTCTCTGCATTGTTTCTTCTGTTATTATGATCACTTTTGGCTTAATTATCAACCTTTGCAACTGTCATTACCCTCCTCCCCTCCTCTTTCCCCCTAAAATGTTTATTTTTCCATATTAGCAAAGCACTTTTCAACTGTTACCCCATTATGCTCCCCCCCCTTTTTACTCATTCGACAAGCATACCATCATTCCACTATATTTACCTTCCCTTCTTCATTTCCCAAAACTTACCATTCTTCAAATAAAGTCGTACCAACTTCCTTCTGTCCACGTGTGTACCCTTCCTTTCCCCCCCTCCACCATCTCATTCCACCAGTACTATGCCACCCCTACCCCCTACCCTCTCCATCCTACTTCCTTTAACTAGAACATTATTTTATTCCCTGTTTACGTCTATCCCTCCTTCCCCACCTCTTCCCCAACTCCTCTTCTCATTCTCGGTACAGTGCATTTATGTTTATCCTTCCTATCCATTCTCCCTCACTCCTTCTTCCCTCCTCTTCCCTCTACTCATCCCGTCTGCCTCTGTCCTCTTCCCTCCCTCAACCTATTCCTTCCTCTGTGTCATCTACCTTTCTCAATCCTCATTCCCTTTTCTTATCCCAACCCCTCCCTTTCCCTTCTCCCTCCCCTCTCTCCCTCAACCTCATCCCCCACTCTTCCTCTTTCTTACACCCCTCCCTTCCACCCCTTCTTCCAACCCCTTTCCTTCCTCCTCCTCAATCCCATCCACCCCTCTCCTCTCATCCTCTTCTCAACCCCATCCCCCCTACCTCAACCTTCCCTTCCTCCCCAACCCCTTCTCCTTCATTCCCAGCATCACCCCAACATGCGTAGCGCTCCTCCCCATCCTTCTCCCTTCCCCTCCCTCAAACTCATCCCTTCTCACCTTCCCTCGTCCCAAATCCCTCCCCTCCCCCTCCTTTCCCCAACCCCTTCCCCTTCATTCCACCTCACCCCGTCCTATGCTAGCGATTTTTCTCCCCCTCCTCCTTCCCCAATTCCCTCCCTTCAATTCCCTCCTCCCCCTCCTCAACCCCATCCACCCCTCCCTTCCCTCCTCCTCCTCAACCACTCCCCTCCCTCTCCTAACCCCCTTTCCCCTTCCTCTCCCAACCCCTCACCCATCATTCCACAAGCACTCCCTCATCGTACGCTCGTTCTCCTTCCCTTCCCCCCTCCTCCTCCTTCCCTCCCCACCCCCTCCACTCTCCCTTCCCCCTCCCCCCCCTCCCTCCTTCCCCCTCCCTCCCCCATTCTCCTTCCACCTCCCTCACCCCCTTCTCCTTCACCTCCCTCCCCATCCCTTCCCACCCTCTCCCCTCCACCCGCCCCCCTGCGCAGCTCCCACACGAGGCACTTCCTTCCTACCTCGCTCTCGCACCGTGCAGTTCCTCAACCTTTACGCCATGTTGTGGTTAGCGTCTGACTCTCCATTTCGCTTCCCCTCTCTCTCTCTCTATCTCATGTTATCTCTCGCTCCCTCCCTCTCTCTCATTTCTCTGTCTCTTCTCGTCTGTCTCTCTCTTCTCTCTCTCTCTCTCTCTCTCTCTCTCTCTCTCTCTCTCTCTCTCTCTCTCTCTCCTCTTCTCTCTCTCTCTCTCTCTCTCTCTCTCTCTCTCTCTCTCTCTCTTCTTCTCTCTCTCTCTCCTCCTCTCTCCTCTCTCTCTCTCTATCTCTCTCCTCTGTCTGTCTGTCTGGTCTTTTATCGAATACCCATTTCTCTCCCTTTTTCTCTCTTTCGCTCCTCTCCCCCCGCCTCTCTCTCTCTCTCTCTCTACCTCTACCTCCCTCCCTCCCCACTCTCTCTCCTTTAACTTCCTCACTCTTCTTTATTTGTCTGTCTCCTGTCTGTCATTTTTCTACCTGAAGTACCCAATATCTTTCTCTCTCACCTCTCCTCTCTCTCCTCTCTCTCTCTCTCTCTCCCCCTCTCTCTCCCTTTCTCCTCATTTGCACACTGCCAAACATGATTCATCCAACCCTTTATTCCAAGGTGATGTACTGATTTCCATGTTAATCCGCGAGACACAGTAGGTTAGTCTCGAAGGTCGTGGGAAGAGGACTGGTTCTGTGTCGTCCCTTCCTCCTTTCTCCCTTTCCCTTAACCCTGAAGTCGATCTCCCTTTTGGCTTAGGTCCTTTGGGTATCTATTCCCTTCGCAAAAAGCTACATTTATATCTACACGTTAGGTCTCAAAGATGCACGGGTCTCTAGTATACCTCTCGCGAAAAGACACTGCACATATCTATACATCGGGTCTTTACGTATACCCTCCGTAAAACACGATATATAATACACATCGCATATTTCCACACACTTTCCACCCCTGTTTTTCTCACTCAGTTACTTATTCAAACGCAATTTCACTCCCCAACGGAAGCTTGTTTTGGAGATCCTGTCACCTCCCTCGTAGGAGTTCCGGGGGCACTCTCTGGCCCTAAGGCGGGAGTGCCCTCTCAAGGTACTCGAAATAGGATCGGTGTTAAAGGCACGCTATCTACAGTACAAAGAGATGTGCTTATCCTTCTCCTTCCACAACAGCCTCGAGGGATGGGGGTTCAGCTTTATGGTCGGAAGCACCAAGACCTCGCCCGCCACTTCAGCTCGGCCGCGTGCTTTGCTGCCGCGCTCGTGTCAGATGTAGCGCTCTCGTCTCTCTCGCCCGCCGTCGTTCTCTCTCCTCTAGTCTCGCTTGTTTTCTCTCCCTGTAGTCCTCTCTATTCTGTCTCTTCTCGCTGTCACTTCTCTCTGTGTTCGTCTCTAATCTGTCTTCTCTCTCTGTGTTATTCTCTATCTGTCTCTCTCGCTGTTCTCTCTCTGCCTCTGTCCCTGCTGTCTGTCTCTGTCTCTCTCTTCTCTGCTGTCCCTGTCTCTGTCTTCTCTCTCTCTGCTTGATCGCGCTCTCTCTCTGTTCTCTCCTCTCTATTCTTAGCTCGTCTTTCTCTGGTCCACTGTCTCGTGTCTGTTTGTCTCTCAGTAACTTTCTCTCTCTCACTAACTACTTCTTTCTTTCCCTCTCTCGTCTTCTTCCTCTTCTCCTTTCCTTTCCTTCTCCCGCCCCCCCTCCTCTCTCTCTCTCTCTCTCTCTCTCTCTCTCTCGTCTCTCTCTCTCTCTCTCTGCTCTCTCTCTCTCTCTCTCTCTCTCTCTCTGCTCTGCTCTCTCCTTCTCCCTCTCACTGCTCTCTTCATCTCTCTATGAATGGTTGATATGTTTCATTGATTTGAGTATCTTTTGTCAAGGATTTCGTTTAGGTTTAGTTAGATTCATTGACTTTTTTTTCTTAAAGGATTTATATACGAGGACGAACTGGTCTTCTCAAAGTTTCTTATGACTCTGATTTTCTTTTAAAAGGATATAAGTGAGGATGAACTGTTTCCTCTACTGTTTCGTATCGGATAAACGCATTGGCCTTGGAGGGTGTTTCCTGCAGGTCCGGCTCTCTCTCTCTGCTCTCTCTCTCTCTCTTCTGCTCTCTCTCTCTCTCGTCTCTCTCTCTCTTACTTCTCTTCTTCTCTCTTTCTTCTTCTCACTCTTCTCGTCTCCTCACTCTCTCCTCTTTCTCTCGCTCTCTCTCTTTCTCTCGCTCTCTCTCTCTCTCTCTCTCTCTCTCCTCTCTCTCTCTCTCTCTCTCTCTCGTCTCTTCTCTCGCTTCGCTC
>NW_020870322.1:692499-694507 GCF_003789085.1 Penaeus vannamei
AAAGCAAGAAGAAAAAAGAAAGAAAAAGAAAGAAAAAAAAGAAAGAAAAAAAAAGAAAGAAGAAGAAAGATTGCTAGACCAGCACCTTACCGCTGCGCCAGCACAAAGAAAAAAGAAAGAAGAAAGAAAAAAAAAGAAAGAAGAAAAGAAAGAAAGAAGAGAAGATGCTAGACCAGCAGATTAGCTGCGCCAGCAAGAAGAAAGAAGAAAAAAAAGAAAGAAAGAAAGAAGAAAGAAAGAAAGAAAGAAAGAAAGAAAGAAAGATTGCTAGACCAGCACCTTACCGCTGCGCCATCACAGCACACAAGTGGAAATATATAAAGAAGCCACTTAAGGCAGGGTTTTGGCATGTCTTGTTCACACGATTAGAACTTTGTTATTTTTTCCCTAAAAAAAAAGAAGGCCATTAGAAGAACAAGAAGTGTCGACATTCAAAAATATTTGCTTACTGTTCGGTGAGCAGAGAAGCCACCGTGTATGTCCGTTGATAAATGAAAGACATGGTGAAGTTTGGAAATAAGTTGAGGAATATGAAATAGAAGAGCGGTTTGTTTGTTTACCTTCAGTTCGAACGACAAGAGAAGGAATTATTTTTTTAAAGGTGATTCCATCTTGATTGCAAGATCTTGCTTAAATAGAACCATTTCCGTGACAAATCAGGTGTTTCTTAAACAATTATCACTGAAGGGTAGAAATATACATATATACACATATATTCATGTGGTGTGCGTGTGGTGTGTGTGCGTGTGCGTGTGTGTGTGTGTGTGTGTGTGTGTGTGTGTGTGTGTGTGTGTGTGTTGTGTGTGTGTGTACATACATAATTACACACACACACACACACACACACAACACACACACACACACACATATATATAATATATATATATATATATATAATATATATAATATATATATATATATATATATAATGTGTTGTAAGTATGTATATACATATTTTGTGTATGTGTGTATGAAGGAATAAAATGAATAAGATAACTACATCATAAATAGAGAACTTGCGTAAGAAATGTTTTAGAAATCAAAGAAATATGAAATCCGGTGTCAATGACTTAATTTCATTGTTCTAAACTTCTTTTTAGTTCTTTATTTTTGTACGAATTCAAGCACAGACATAGTAACGTGTACAAGAAAATAACCAAATGGTTTCGGTTGATTTTTCGTCTGAAAAGGAACTCGTGAAGAGTTCGAAATGTAACAATTTATTTTCAATTATTGTATCTTGTTTTCCTTTCCTTATTTTTGTATCTTATTTTAGTCGTTATTTACTGTTTTTGGTTAAATTTCACACACACGCACACACTCACACTCACACTCACACGCACGCACACGCACAGACACACGCACACACACACACACACATATGTGCCTATGTGTGTGTATTTATGTGGTTTAGTCTGCTTTAGGAGAAAAGCTTCGTCGTTTAAAAATCAAAAAGATTCATGTTCTGATATCTGTCGTAATTATTTTGCCAAACATACCATAGCTATACTCCAAAGGGTTAGCGAGATAGAAAATTAAAGAGACTTAATCACTCTGTTTATCAGTTCATCTTCTATGGACATGGCACTGATAAAGGTTATTTTTCTTCGGCTGAAAATAATGTCATGCGATATACATGTGGAAAACTCGTCTTATCAGTCTTTCAAAGGTAAATAATATGCAAAACCCAGTTACTTTGAAGCACTGTGCTTACGTTTTATTTAATCATCTTTTCCATACGTAAATATTGGACAACGAGGAAAAGAATCACATTTAGATAGTCATTATCAAAGGCATCAGTAAATAAATCGAAGCCAGAATAGCTGTCACCCGACCGTGTCCTCCAGCTTCTGTTGTAATTTTCTGGCAAGCTTTTACGTACAAACCGTCTCGTGGTAATATTACACTGCATTGAAGAATATAGGGATGTGCACAATATTACAACATCGCAACACGGTATTTGGCTTGGTCGAGTATTGCCTCATATGTCGCAGAAACCCAAAATATC
>NW_020870322.1:702107-707107 GCF_003789085.1 Penaeus vannamei
CACCCCCCACCAACCTCCCCCTCCCCCCTTCCCACCCCCACCAACCTCCCCCTCCCCCTCCCCCCTTCCACCCCCCAACCCCCCCACCAACCCCTTCAACTTCCCCCTCCCCCTTCCCACCCCCACCAACTTCCCCCTCCCCACTTCCCCCCCCACCAACCTCGCCCTTAGCTGCGGCCCGGGACAACACCTAGCAGAACGTACCTGCATCGACATAGACGAGTGCACGTGGGGGCCCTGCTTGCACGGGGGCACGTGCTACAACACACAGCCTGGCTTCACGTGCGAGTGCGCCCCTGCCTACACGGGTCAGCACTGTCAGTGGGCGCTCGCTGACAGACAGACTGACGTGCTCGCGGCTCCTGCGGCCATCGTGGGGCTGACGGTCTCCTGCCTCGTCCTAGGTCAGTGTCAGTCTCTTGGTCTTGGGTCAATTCGGGTCAATATTCTTCAATGTATTTGTTGGTTTATTGAGGAAGTGTACTCTGTGATTTGTGAAGTGATATATCGGGTCAGTTCATCTACTGGGTTAGTATATCCGTTGGTAGAATTGACAGGTATATTAGAGGTATATCGGATATATATCAGATTTATTCCCTTTGCTTTGTAAACGTATCCATTGGTATTCTGAATGAATATATGTATTGATATACTAGGTAACTGTACACGCGAGTATGTTGAGTAAATATTTCGCAATAGACCCAATAACATTCCAGTCTCGAACTTTAGGCAACTAAATAGACGAGATAAGAAAGGAACTAAAGGCGCTGTCACACTAGCACTTTTTCCGTCAATTTTTTGACAATTTTCTGAAATTTTGTCCATTTTTGAGCGAATTGTCGATTTTCCAGTCAGACGATAATGATCGTTTCCGTCTGAAAACCTTTCCGTCAACTTTTTCAGCCAAGCAAAGTCAAATCAAGAGCTATATTCGAGAATGTTTGTATTTATGTTAAATATTCGAGAATGTTTGTATTTATGTTAAATAAAATTGTCAAAAAATTGACGGAAAAAGTGCTAGTGTGGCAGCACCTTAACACAGCAAACGAGAGACCGACCAGAGCGCCTTTGTTCCGCCAGTGGTGCTGTGCCTGCTCCTCTCCCTCCGCTGCCGACGCCTCCTCACCTCCAGGCTGCTGCAGAAGAGGCGGGAGGCGGCGGCGAGGGCGGCGAAGGGCGGCGGCGGCGGCGGGGGGGCGGCGTGCAAGGCCAGGGTGATTTCGGACATCACGGGCGAGGCGCTGGCTGACGAAGGGGGTACGGCGATGGGCGTGCTCAGCTGCGAGGAGGCGTCGGGGGAGGAGGGGTGGGCGGGGGGAGGGGAGGGGGAGTGGGCGGAGGAGGGGCAGCGCGGGGGGGAAGGAGGAGAGCCCCCCCAGCAAGGGGTGCGAACGGGTGAGGTTTCGGCTCCCGCACGTCACGCTGGGCGAGAGAGGTAAGTGTGAGAGAGAGAGGGGGGAGATGACGGGGAAGAGAGAGAGAGAGAGGGAGGGAGATAACGGGGAAGAGAGAGAGAGAGAGAGAGGGAGGGAGAACGGGGAAGAGAGAGAGAGAGAGGGAGGAGATAACGGGAAGAGAGAGAGAGAGAGAGGGAGGGAGATAAGAAGAGAGAGAGAGGAGATAACGGGGAGAGAGAAAGGGAGGGAGAGAGAGAGAGAGAGGGAGGGAGATAACGGGGAAAGAGAGAGAGAGAGAGGGAGGGAGATAACAGGGAAGAGAGAGAGAGAGAGAGGGAGGAGATAACAGGGAGAGAGAAAGAGAGAGAGGGAGGGAGATAACAGGAATAGAGAGAGAGAGGGAGGAGATAACGGGGAAGAGAGAGAGAGAGAGGGAGATAACAACAAGAGAGAGAGAGAGAGGGGAGGGAGATAAGAGAGAGAGAGAGAGGGAGGAGAAAGGAAGAGAGAAGAGAGAGAGAGGGAGAGGAGAGACAGACAGACAGAGAGAGAGAGAGAGAGAGGCTAATAGTCATAGGGGGATAATACCATGGTGACTACATCATATATTCATACAAAATTCCTAAAAAAAAAAAAAAAAAAAAAGTGAATAAATAATAAATCAAAAAAAACAATGGAAAATACACAATAAAATATCTCCTCCCTCAAGAAGTACAATCGACCTCCCTTACATCCGAGGTCAAAGCCGGAGGTCACGGCGAGGTCACCACGACCCCGGCGACCACCTCTTCGCCTCGCCTGGTCCGGACGGGGCTGAGGCACGACCCCCTGGTGCCCAACGACGACCTTCGCGCCTATGCCTACGAGGGGGACGGGTCGTCTTCGGGCTCGCTCACCTCCACCATCTCCCGTCTGTTGGCATCTTCTTCGTATCATTTTTGTTATCATTTTTATTTCTATCATCATCTTGTTATTGGTAGTGTTGTTGTTAGTTTCTTTTATTTCTGTTATCATCCTATTATTACTAGAGTTGTTAGTATCTTTTTTGTTATCCTGTTATTATTATTGTTATTAGTATATTGTTTCTATCATCCTATTATTATTATTAGTGCTGTTAGTATCTTTTTTTGTTATCATCCTATTACTATTAGTGTTGTTAGTATTTTTTCTGCTATCCTATTATTATTAGTGTTAATGTTCGTATTTTTTTTCCTACATTATTTCTATTATCATTATTATTATTATTACTTTTTTCTTTTTTTTTGATCGCGTTGGTTACTTTGTTTGTTCGTTGTTAGCAAAATTCAAAAGTTTAGTTCATTCTCAAAATTTTCACCAGAGATTTTAGCTTAAATTTTTGTTGATCCGGATCCTGATGTGGATCCAGGATTTTTTTTAATTATTGCGTCACTATTGCCTTGCTTCCGCCAATCAGCTGATGTTCACTGTGTGTTGAGAAAAAGACTTGATTTTGATGTAATCCTTTCAGTGCGAATATTTTTACTGCATCATCGACCTTATTGCTTTGGCAGAGGTATGCGCTCTCTGAGTGCTTCTAGTTATCGTTGTTATGATTATTGTTATTATTTTTATTATTTTGATTATTGTTATTACTATAATGAGCGTTATTGTTATCGTTGTTGTTGTTGTCATTATCATGAATATTAGTGTTATCATTATTATCACTATCATCATTATCATTAATATTATTACTATTGCAGTCGTTGTTATTATTACTAATGTTATCATTAGTAGTAGTAGTAGTAATATTATCATTATTATTGTTGTTGTTATTATTTTCATCATCATTATTATATAGATTACTATAATAATTATAATTATTATTATCATTCTTATTTATATTATCACTATTCTTATCAGTATTATCATTGGTAGTAGTGTTGTTGTTGGTGGTAGTAGTAGTAGTAGTAGTAGTAATACTAGTAGTAGTAGTAGTAGTAGTAGAAGTAGTTATAAGAAGTAGTAGTAGTAGTGGTAGTGATAGCAATTGTAGAATTACATGTAGTAGTTGTAGTAGTAGTGGTAGTTGTACTTGTAGTGGTGGTAGTAATAGTGGTAGTAGAAGTAGCAGCACTAGTGGTATTTGTAGCAGCAGTAGTAGTAGTAGGAGGAGGAATAATAGTAATAGTAGTACTATCATTAGTGGTAGTAATAGCAGTAATAGTCATAAGGAATTGTGAATGACTGTTTCATTTCTAATTATTGAAATTCCCGAAGTGTTGCTGAGACGAGTTCCTCATCTGCACATAGGCTTTATTTGTTGTCGTTGTTGTTGCTCTTGTCCTAACCCCCCCTCCCCCCCTCCTCAGGCCTTCGCTTGGAAGACTCTGACGAGGGCGACATCAGGCCCCTTGTCCCCGAGTTCTTCGAAGTGATGGACCTCTTGAGAAACCTCCCGGAGGCCACCAGCACCTTAAAACAGCGTCGGAAGCCTCCCTCCCCCGTGGCTGAGACTCGACCGACAGACACCACGATAATAACAACAACAACAACAACAACAACAATAGTCTCCGCCCTTCCCTCGGGCGAGACGACGAGAGGGTCCTCCGGGTCGTGTAGTTCGGGGTCTCCTGCGAGCACCGTGGTGGAGAACGAGCTCAGCACACTCTGCTGAGGCTCGTGCGTCTGGGAGGCAGGGTCTGTGGAGATCAAAATGTTTTCTTTTTCTTCTGCTGTTGCTTCTTAATCTTTTTCTTCCTCTTCTTTTATCTTTCTTTCTTCGTAGGTCAGGGAGGTAGGGTCTGTGATCGAAATGTTTTCTTTGTCTTCCGCTGTTGTTTCTTAATCTTTTTCTTCCTCCTCTTTTTCTTTCTTCGTAGGTCAGGGAGGCAGGGTCTGTGATCGAAATGTTTTCTTTTTCTTCTGCTGTTGTTTCTTAATCTTTCTTCTCCTCTTTTATCTTTCTTTCTTTCTTCGTAGGTCAGGGAGGCAGGGTCTGTGGAGATCGAAATGTTTTCTTTGTCTTCCGCTGTTGCTTCTGAGTCTGTTTCTTCATCCTCTTTTATTTTTGTTTCTTTGTTCGTAGGTCAGGATAGCAGGGTCTGTGGAGATCGAATTTTTTTCTTTGTCTTCGCTGTTGCTTCTGAGTCTTTTTCTTCCTCTTCTTTTATCTTTCTTTCTTCGTAGGTCAGGGAGGCAGGGTCTGTGGAGATCGAATGTTTTCTTTGTCTTCCGCTGTTGTTTCTTAATCTTTTTCTTCATTCTCTTTTATTTTTATTTCTTTCTTCGTAGGTCAGGGAGGCAGGGTCTGTGGAGATCGAAATGTTTTCTTTTACTTCTGCTGTTGCTTCTTAATCTGTTTCTTCCTCTTCTTTTATCTTTCTTTCTTCGTAGGTCAGGGAGGCAGGGTCTGTGAAGATCGAATTTTTTTCTTTTTCTTCTGCTGTTGCTTCTTCATCGTTTTCTTCCTCTTTTTCTTCTTTCTTCGTAGGTCAGGGAGGCAGGGTCTGTGATCGAAATGTTTTCTTTGTCTTCTGCTGTTGTTTCTTAATCTTTTTCTTCCTCCTCTTTTATCTTTCTTTCTTCGTAGGTCAGGGAGGCAGGGTCTGTGGAGATCGAAATGTTTTCTTTTTCTTCTGCTGT
>NW_020870322.1:712107-727107 GCF_003789085.1 Penaeus vannamei
ATATTTTGAAAATGACACTATTTATTAATTGATATTAACTACATTTAAAAGGATATATAAGTTTACGTCTGCATATTCAATGACGCATACATAATAATTTAAATGATTATGTAGAACCTAATATAAATTTTCTTAATATTCTTTTATCCATTCGAACACATCCTGCAAATAAAACACGACATACTCCCTGTATATTATTCGTCATGGAATACTTTTGGAGGCCTGAATATACCCAAGATTAAAGCATAAATGATATCAGGAAAACAGTACCTATTATTGCCTTACATGACATTTCGCATAAAACTGCACACATACGAAAGATAAACCTGAACCTCGCTCTTCTTAGCCGTGGCCCTATTGATATGAAAGCATATCAACTATTAAAGCTTAAACTCTATATTGTTTTCTATGGCAGTCGTGTAGATTTTCAATATTATTGCTAGAGCAGGACGATCTGGTAAAAATGTTCGTGTTTTCCTATATTGCCGAACTGTAAGAGATATTTCTTAGAATCATATCATAATCACAAACGTAGAATTATGCTACATTACATACCCCCATAACCAATGGGAAATGAAAAGAAAACGCGTACATGCATATATATATTATATATATATATATATATATATATATATATATATATATATATATATATATATATATATATATATGGTTAGTTGCACAGGTTGGCTTTCTTGGCAGGAAACCTAAGAAGTGTTCGTTTTCTTTCTTTCTTTCTTTTTTCTTTCCGAAATTTAGGGAAACCAGAAACCACGCAAAAACCGAATTAAGTGGCATAAAATCATACCAAGAATTTCGTTTCGTTAAAGACACGTACAATATTCTCTTGCGGAACTCGAGGCCCTCAAATAGGACTAATGCTTATCGATACGAATCTAAAAAAAGAATATAAGCGTAACGCCATGTACGCTATCTCGTTATCAGCGAGATAACGAGATAGCGATACCATTGGTTGGAAGTATTATCTTAGTCGCTTGTTATCAGTGCATACTCTTTCTCTCTTTGCCGAAATAACAAAAGAAATTAAAAAGACCCATATCCTGGAGTTGAATGAAGGGCTGTTAAATGATAATAATAGTGATCTATCTACACACACACATTATATCTGTGTGTGTGTGTGTGTGTGTGCATGTATGTGTGTGTGTGTGTATGTGCGTGTGTGTGTGCGTATATATATATATATATATATATATATATATATATATATATATATATATATATATATATATATATATATATATATATATATGTGTGTGTGTGTGTGTGTGTGTGTGTGTGTGTGTGTGTGTGTGTGTGTGTGTGTGTGTGTGTGTGTGTCTGTGTCTGTGTCTGTGTCTGTGTTTGTGTGTGTTTGTCTTTGTTTGTGTGTGTGTGTGTCTGTGTCTGTGTACGTGTGTACGTGTGTGTGTGTGTGTGCAAGCAGATGTCAACGAATAGAAAGCCTATCACCATATAAAAGAAAAGCAAGACGTAAATATCTTGGCCACGATAACAAGATCACTGTGGGAATGCGGTACGGAGGTCGCTGCTCCCCTGCGCGGTATCTTTTTGAAAAATATATCTTTTCTTACCTTTTTTCTCGGTATCTTTTCTTACCTTTTTTTCGAATAAATACTTTGTTTCGTCAGTGGTTTTTGTTTTTTTGAATGTTTGTCTTGGTAGGATGAGGGTTTTTTTTATCCTGTTGGTGACCCATGGTTTGCGTGTGGTACTCCTGTACACACACACACTCACACACGTACACACACACACGTACATACACATACATACACACACACACACACACACACAAACACACACACGCAACATACACACACACACACACACACATACACACACACACACACACACACACACACACACACACACACACACACACACACACACACACTCACACACACATACACACACAGACAAAAAGCAGAACCATGACTAAGGAACATTATTGTTACGAAGAAAAAATAACATAAAACGTGATTAGATAAAATGGGAAACAACAACAACAAAAATGGTCAACATTTAATTAGTAAATAGAGTAACAGAGCGGAATAAAAATAAGGGACAGAAACATTGAGAAAAAAAAAAACAACATACGTATAACGGCGAAACATGCCTAACACTATATACATATATATATATATATATATATATATATATATATATATATATATATATATATATATATATATATATATATGTATATATAACATATTATATATATATATATATATATATATATATATATATATATATATATATAATATATATATAGATAGATAGATAGATAGATAGATAGATATATATATATATATATATGTATATATATGATGTATATATATTTGCATATGATATAGATAGATAGATAGATAGATAGATAGACAAATTGATAGAAAAATAGATAGATGAAGATATAGATATAAATGTGATTACACATATATTATATATATATATATATATATATATATATATATATATATATATATATATATATAATATATATATATATATATATATATATATATATATATATATATATATATATATATATATATATATATATATATATACATATGTATGATGTATGCATGCATACATACATACAAATGTATTTCATATGTGTGCGTAGATATCGATAGATAGATAGGCAGCTGGTCAGAAAGACACTGACGAAGGACCATCTTCCAAACCCACACTCCTCGCCAGGCGGTGTCGTGAGCAGCCACCCGGGGACCTTCTACCACTACGAGCCTCTTCACGACTTCGGCGTCAAGCAGATCCGGGAGGAGGCGGCCCAGGCGGTGCGGAACCTGAGGCACCTTCTCGACTGCGAATACGGCGAAATGGGTGAGTTTCTCGGGGAGGGGCGAAAGGGGCAGATGTGTGTGTGTGTGTGTGTGTGTGTGTGTGTGTGTGTGTGTGTGTGTGTGTGTGTGTGCGTGCGTGCGTGCGTGCGTGTGTGTGTGTGTGTGTGTGTGTGTTACTTATATGCATAGCTCCGTTTTAAGACTATTTAAGGCCATGGATGTCAATATATATATATATATATGTGTGTGTGTGTGTGTGTGTGTGTGTGTGTGTGCGTATGTGTGTGTGTGTGTGTGTGTGTGTTTTGAACTCCGCACTCAAGCAGGCGCCTTGCCCTTCCCAGAGCACTTGATCGAACACGGCCGTTCCTTCAAGTGTGTGTTCAACCAAAACAAAGCCCTGTGGAGTCAGTGTAAGACGCTCCCCGACCTGTGCCGGAAGCCGGAGTTCCTGTCGCCCTTCTGCAGCCTCTTCCCCTTCCAGTCCCTCAAGACGGTCCGACTCAGGCTCAATCTCACGGAGGAACTGCTGGAGGACAAGAAGTAGGCCTTTTGTTTACTCTCTTCTCGTGGATAGAAATCAGCTGACTGGACATGTCTAAATCGTGTGATGCGTCGTAGGCCTTTGTTTACTCTCTTTTTCTGGATTGAAATCATCAGCTGATTGGACATGTTGCCAACACGTCTAAATCGTGTGATGCGTCGTAGGCCTTTTGTTTACCTTCTTCTCGTGGATAGAAATCAGCTGACTGGACATGTTGCCAACACGTCTTAATCGCAACTTTCGCAGGTTGGGCGTGCGGCTGCTGTATCTGGTGCGGGATCCTCGGGGCACCTTGCACTCTCGTCGGAACAAGAACTGGTGCTCCAGGAAGGACTGCAACGATCCAGAGACGCTTTGCAAGGATCTCGTCAGGGACTACATCACGGCGTCTGTCTTCAGGAGGAAGTTCCCGAACTCCTTCAGGTAGAATTTCTCTTTTTCTGTTTTTTTCTATCTTTCTCTCTTTTTATTTTATTCCTCGCCTTTTTTCTATTCTCTCTCTCTTTCTTTCTCTTTCTCTCTTCTCTCTCTCTCTCTCTCTCTCTCTCTCTCTCTCTCTCTCTCTCTCTCTCTCTCTCTCTCTCTCTCTCTCTCTCTCTCTCTCTTCTCGCTTCTCGCTCGCTCCCCTCCCGCCCTCCCTCCCAACCCTCCCTCCCTCCACTCTCTCTCTATCTATCTATCTATCTTTCATCCATCTCTCTCTCTCTCTCTCTCTCTCTCTCTCTCTCTCTCTCTCTCTCTCTCTCTCTCTCTCTTCTCTCTCTCTCTCTCCTCTCTCTCGCTCGCTCGCTCGCTCTCTCCACTCTCTCTCTCTCTCTCTCTCTCTCTCTCTCTCTCTCTCTCTCTCTCTCTCTCTCCCTCCTTCTCTCTTCTCTCTCTCTCTCTCTCTCTCTCCTCTCTCTCTCTCTCTCTCTCTCTCTCCCTCCCTCCCTCCTCCCTCCCTCCCTCCCTCCCTCCCCTCTCTCTTTCTCCCTCCCTCTCCTCCCTCCCTCCCTCCCTCCTTCCTTCCACTCACTCACTCACTCACTCACTCACACACTCTCTCTCTCTCTCTCTCTCTCTCTCTCTCTCTCTCTCTCTCTCTCTCTCTCTCTCTCTCTCTGAATTCTTCTCCCTCCTCTTTAGCTTCTGCTTTTCTTTCATCCCCTGATAATTATAGTTATTATTATATCCATTGTTGTTATCATCATTATAGTAATCATAATATTAGTTTTTATTATCATCGCCATCATCATCTTATCTATCAGCAGTAGCATTATTGATAAGACATTTGACATATTGGAACCTAAGTATTTGAGAATTTAATCCTTTTTAACCCCCCCCCCCCTTTCGTCTTCCCCATTTTGAACCATATAATTCATTTATTTTTTCTACTAATCTTGAGTTCTTTGTCCTTTTCAATACAAAAAGTTTTGAGGTGTCTAACGCTATGTTTTTGTAATCCTGTGTTGATACTTGTATTTCAGGTTACTGGGAACTTTTACAATTATTACACTGGTATGTCCTCAGCCCCATCTCTCCTGCTTCTATTTCACTTCTTCCCTGGTAGTCTCTCTCAGAACTCCAATGTCCGCAAATAGCATATCCTATGGAGCTGCTCGTATTATTTCCGGCTTGTGTAAATCTATTATCAAAAATATATGTGGACTCAGAGACGAACCTTGATGAACCTCGTGAACTTTTTTGTTCTACCCATACAAGGCCCGTGTTCTTGCATCCTGTTATGTATCTTTCACTAATTTTGTTTACGTTTCTGATACGATTTTTTTTTTATCTCATACACCTCCAATATCCTCTCTCGGAACGCTATTAATAATAGTAATAAATAATTCTTACCATTAGAGTATTGACCATAATGATGATTATTAATGTGAGTATAACGATAATTATGATGGCGAGTAGCTAATATATACGAATGAAACTGATGATAATCAATAATTATAATTTCTAAAACTATCCCGTCTTTCACTCTCTCTCTCTCTCTCTCTCTCTCTCTCTCTCTCTCTATATATATATATAATATAAATATATATATAATATATATATATATATATATATATATATATATATATATATATATATATATTATATATATATATATATATATATTTTTTTTTTTTTTTTTTTTTTTTTTTTTATAAACAGCACAAACTCGCAACCACATCTCATTCCTTTTAAAAGGCTAAGCGATCCTTTCAACGCTTAATCTCTTTAACTTTTTATCCCTGATTCCGTCCCTTCACTCACTCACTCCCTTCCACCCACAGGGCTGTCCGATACGAAGACATTTCCTTCAACGTCTTCCACGAGACGAAGGAACTCCTGGACTTCTTCCGCCTCGACTTCCACCCCGACATTCAGAAATTCCTGCAGACGCACACCGCCCGCTCGAAAGGGAACGCCTACAGCACCTTCAGGGACTCGAAGGCCGCCCCCGTCCACTGGCAGAAGGAGATGCCCTGGGAAAAGGCGCAGCGGATCCAGGGCGTGTGCGAGAAGGCCCTGCGGCTGTGGGGGTACGAGTTGGCTGAGGGCGAGGAGCACCTTCGCTCGTTCATGCCCGTGGGTCGCTTGGAGTTCGCTTAAGGATGTCTCTTGTCTGCCTTCTCGTTTCTTTTTTTTTTATCTTCTCTTCTCTTTTTTCTCTCTTCTCTTTCTTTTCTATTCTTTCTCTTTTTTCTTTCTTTCTTTTCTCTTTCTTTTTTTATCTCTTCTCTTTCTTTTTTCTCTCTTCTCTCTTTTTGTCTCTTTTCTCTCTCTTTTCTCCTCTTCTTCTTCTCTTTTTTCTCTCTTTTTTATTCTTCTTTTTTCTCTCTTCTTCTCTCTTCGAGAATCACCAAACTACGACTCTCACTCACTATGTCAACAAATGAAAGCCAAAAAGATAATTTAGACAAGCAGGTAAACGTTTTTGCAGAAGTGACTAATGATAGTATAGGTGCCATTGCTTCCTTTGTTACAAAGAGTGTTATACATCTTCCTTTTCTATGAACAAACGACATCAAGAGAGCCATAGCAGACAGAAATAGCCCTTATAAAGCTCTAGGAAATGATAGATTGGACATACCCCTTCATTCCGATTACAAAGCAAGCCGACTATTTCAGGAATAAATTAATTAGTAGAAAAAAAAATCGTGAGAATATTTCAGCAAAACCGATTATATCTTTCGGTGTTCCACAAGGATCGATATTAGGCCCAATTCTGTTCACAATGTTCGTAAATGATCTATCAACCATAGCCCAAAGTTACCTTCTTGTTCATTACGCCGATGATTCACAATATCTCCATAGTGATTTATTAAACAACTTGGTAAAAAGACCCAAGAGACGCTGGCACAAGTAAAATGATATTTAGACGCAAATGCCTATAAGATAAATTTAAATAGAACAAAACGTATCTTCGTGGGTTGTTGCCAAAAGATTCTACCATAAAATTTGAAGACTAGTACATAAAGCTGAGTACTTCCTTAAAAAAAAAAATATTAGGAGTACAAATTGACAAATTCACGATATATTAGACCCATGTTGATAACATTCACATAAAAGTAATGGTCACATCGAATAAAATAAAACTAGCTCTCAATATCATTAATTATTGCTCAAGCACATGGGGTACAACTAATTAAAAACTATTCCAGTAAATTCAAAAACTTATAAAACTTTCCTTTGGGAGTAGCAATTGATACAGAATATATGAAGACCACATTACCCCACACACAAATTAAAAAGTTGGCTAAAGGTTCAGTATAAATGCATATATGATACTTTAAGGATATTGTCCAAAGCAACTTTAGACTCTTCTAACCGTAGGTAACACAACCTGTATCCAAACAAGACAGGTAAATTTTACATGTCAAAAAATTACATACAGATATAAGGTCACGACAAATATAAACACATAAACCCATGATCTATAACGAATTACTTCATAACTTCAGAAATATTAAGAACTCAAATGAATTCAAAAAGGAGATATCTCTTAAATAAAAAAGGGATATTTCTTAAATCAGCAATGGCATCAGGTTTCAAAACATAAACAAACTTATTTGTAATACTTTCATTAATTCATTGCGTATTTTATGTTTATATCTACTGTAAAATTACTGTTTTTATGTAATAAGGATAATCATTGTAATATAATAAAAAAGATTGAATTTAAATTAACTCCTACATGTGTATATATATAACTCATTTTCCTATTTGTAAATTTAATGTCTTGTTCTAATTGTTTACTAGCATCGCTTTTCGAACGATATCTTTTCCCAAATACATCGCGTGAAAGGGAAAGATTGTTTCAATCACTGATAACTGCAAATACCAGTATTATATTGATACTGGGTGATTATTATGCAAGCCTTAATGATGCCATCTATCGCGAGAAGGAACAACTCCGCGCTGTAAAGGCCATTTAAAATGAAAACATGAAAAAGAACTGTCATTGTTCGTATCTCATTCTTGTGCGCATATTAATAATGCTTTACTGACATTCCTCGGGGTTTCATCGTGTTTGTAGAGGGGGTTTCAGCAGCAGCAAGGCGATCAGCTGCAAGAATATAAATTTCATTTCCTTTAACAAAATATTTTGACATACCCATATATTTTTTTTCTTTTCTTTTTTTGTGGAATGCCTTGGTTATCGCTTGGCAATTGCTTTTTTTGGTAATTAAAAAACACAGCTATACATCGGGAATCTTTACACCTTATCTTTCAACCTGAGACTGAAACTGACAATGTGTAACAGTTCATGTCCATTGTGTGGTTAGTTTTAAATGTTCTTGAAATGTGGAATTGTGACACACACACACACACACACACACCACACACACCACATCCACAACACACACACACACACATCACACACACACACACACACATACATATATATATATTATATATATATATATATATATATATATATATATATATATATATATATATATATATATATATATATGCAGATAATATATATTTATATACATATATTACATACATACTATATATATATTATATATATATATATATATTATATATATATATATATATAATATATATACCACACACACACACACACACACACACACACACACACACACACACACATATATATATATATATATATATATATATATATATATATATTATTATATATAGTATATATATATATATATGATATTATGTTATATATGTATGTATGTATATATATATACCCGTATATATATATATATATATATATATATATATATATATATATATATATATCTATATATATATATATATAATATGCTGTACTATACCCGTACTACAGAGAGAATTATTTCATTTAAAAAAAATTGGAAGGCAGGCGCTCTATACGTTATCAATTTGATATAGTTTGCCAGAAAATAGAACAACGTTTTCTCTTATATTGTGTTTAAAGAAAATGAAGATATATTTGGTTAACTCTATCAGAGACTGAGTCAAAAAGTGTGTTGGCTAGAAATGGAAGAGAGAGAGAGATAATAAGAGAAAGAGAAGGAGAGACAAAGAGAAAGAAGGGGGGGGATGTTCTAGGAGAGGAGAGAGAAGGAAAGAGGGAGAGATTGCGTTAGAGCATACAGTACATATGTGTGTGTTACTCTATCTATGTATCTTTCGCGAGAGAGAGAGAGGGGGGGGGGAGGGGGGAAGACGCATGTGTTCAGACAGAGAAAAAAAGAGAAAAATTACGTAGGACCAGAATAAAAAGGACAATTCACTCAATATGCCAGATCATACAATCATTCTTCCATCTGGCACTACCAATGGAGCAACCGTGGAAAAAAAATGATAAATCGATATATTTAAAATCGAGGTACAAACATTACATAATATTACCTAAATCTTTACTCTTATTTACATGTGTACCTTATATGTGTAGAGAAACGAAAAGGGAAAAATCCATGGATATAATGATACAGATTAACTTCCTAATGTTTACAGCCGCGAACAATAGCCTTGACTGTGAATGAAGCTTCTAAACTCACCTAAACGAAACATCGAGACCGTATTATTTAGGTGTTCGAGACGGAATATGAAACGCCAGAAACAAAGAATTTTGCCGTGATTGTACATCCAGACACACAATCATAGATACACGCGCAAACCAATTTTTGAGAAACGCTACAAACAAAAAAAAATACCGTGATTGTACACCCAGACACACAATCATAGATACATGCAGCCATATGTATTGAAAAATGCCTATATTTTCATGTATATTGCCCATTCTATCATTCGTAGCCTGTCCACAGTCTGCATAAACATACTAAGATATATGGACAGCTAAGATATGCAAATGCCTGCAGAAGTTTGTGCGAATTAAGGCCGTGTCACACTAGCACTTTTTCCGTCATTTTTTTACCATTATATTTAACATAAATACAAACATTCTCGAATATAGCTCTTGATCTGACTTTTCTTGGCTGAAAAAGTTGACGGAAAGGTTTTCAGACGGAAACGATCATTGTCGTTTGACTAGAAAATCGACAATTCGCTCAAAAATGGAGAAAATTTTCAGAAAATTGTCTAAAAATTGACGGAAAAAGTGCTAGTGTGACAGCACCTTTAGCTTATTGTGGCGAATCCGAAAAGTGCTTTCTGTAATTTCTGAAAAATGCGTATTTTCAGGCAATCCTAAGGAGACACGGTATCGCCTCGCAGAATATAAAGGCAAGATCTCTGCTTTTGGGTTAAATGTGCACACACACACATATATCTATATATCTATCTAGCTATCAATCTATTTATATATATTATCATACGCACAACACACACAACACACACACACACACACACAAACACACAATAATACACATAATATATATAATATATATATATATATATATATATATATATATAATATTATATATATAGATTTGAATATGCATATATACACACACACAATATATATATATAGTGTGTGTATGTGTATATAAACTTACACTCATACACAGACACACGCGCACACACACACTCCATAATTTATCATTCTTCCGCACACTCCATTATCAGTAAACCAACGAATATTTATCTTAAAGATAAGAGGTTTAATTGCAACTTTTACAAAATGCTTGCACGCTAAAATGGCGCCAACAGTAACACCCAATAAGACTGAAATTCATTTACATATTTTGATTCCGGATTTACCTTGTTACCTTACTCTCTTTAGGTAAGTTAATTATTTCCATCCTGCCTGATCCAAATGACTGTTCTTAGGGGGAAAAAATACCCCAGGAAAGCCCCAAGAATTTGTAAAACTCTTTTTTCCGAACTGGCTGTTTGTCGATCCCAAAATGGCGGCCGGAAATCTTGCTGTGAAAAGAAAAAAGATATTTCGCTCGAGTTGACGCATTTTTGTTCGTATTAGGTCAGCGTCTTTAAAGCTGACTTCCTCATCTGGATCAGCAGGGTTAGAAAACTTTCTTTTTCTCTCTCTCTGTCTCTCTATCTATCTCTATTTCTATTTGTTTCTTTCTCTATCTTTCTTTTTTTCTCAATCTCTTTTTTTCAATCTTTCTCTCTCTCTCTCTCTCTCTCTCTCTCTCTCTCTCTCGTCTCTCTCTCTCTCTCTCTCTCTCTCTCTCTCTCTCTCTCTCTCTCTCTCTCTCTCTCTCTCTCTCTCTCTCTCTCTCTCCTCTCTTCTCTCTTTCTCTATCTCTATCTATCTTTTTTATCTCTATCCCCGTTTTTCTCTTAATCTTTCTATTCTCCTTTCGTTTTTGTCGTAATCTCTCTCTCCCTCTCTTTCTCCTCTCTCGTTCTCTCTTTCTATCTATCTATCTTTGTCTCTTTCTTTCCTTTCATTTTCATATATTCCCCATATACATTTCCATCTCCATCTATTTATCTGTGCGTGTATCTATCTATATCTATCTATATCCGATTTGTCTTATTTCCACTCCTTCCTTTATACAGTATGTCATCGGCGTGTGACTAAAATGGATCCAATCATTTAATGTTTACGTCGCTTACACAAACAACCTGAAGCTTTCATCCTTTCCCTCATTGGTATTCAGATACAAAACAATTCATGTTGAATGCTATTACAGCTGGCTTTGTTTTGTTTTGTTTTGAAATAGGAAGCTTTTCTTTTTTGTCATATTTTTTTCTTTGGGGATTCATGATATATTACGGGAAAAAATGTTCAGAAATTTGAATTTGGATATTTTGAAAATTCATGAATGTAATATCTATATATACATATGTGTGTGTGTGTGTGTGTGTGTGTGTGTGTGTGTGTGTGTGTGTGTGTGTGTGTGTGTGTGTGTGTGTGTGTGTGTGTGTGTGTGTGTGTGTGTTTAACTTACAAACATTTTCATACTAAAAGCTCACACTCAAAAAAAATATTAAGAAGTGTTGATGATAACCAAACATATATAAAATCCAGACTACGAAATCCAATAAACAGGGAAGGAGTAAATAAACTAATAAATCAAAACAAACAAAAGAAAAACAATATGATATGACAAACGACTAACAACATCATTTAGTCATATCACGGAATGAATATTTCGAGGAATATACGTCATGGAATAAAAATGCCTTGGAACTTAGCATATCCTGTCGCCGGAAGGAGGTTACTAATCCTGATAAAAATGTTTGATAAAGATGAAAAAGATGAGGAAGGGTTTTATGTGCTGGATAAAACCTCGTTTGAGATATCTCCATTCCACGGCAACGATAGTAATGATGATAATGATGATAACAATGACAGTGATAATGAAATGATGATAATGATAATAACAATGACAATGATAATGATTTAATGATAATGATAATTATAATGATAATGATGTTAAATGATGAAGATGATAATGAATGATAGTGATGATAATAATGTTGATAATTATTATAATAGTAATAGTAATGAGAATAACAAAATAGTGATGATAATGATGATGATAATGAAAGTATTTATAATGACAATGATGATGATGATAATGATAATAATAATTCAATAATAATAACAACTCATTCACATTAGAAGAATTGAAAGAATTGAAAAGATAAAGAAACAGAAAGAGGATGAGAGAAAATCAAAGAAAGATGGGAGAGAGAGAGAAAAAAAGAGAATGAAAGAGAACCAGACAGAGAAAGAGAAAGAACGAACGGGAGACAAGAAGAAAAAGGGTAAAGAAGAAAGAAGAGAGCAGAGAGAGCTGCGATAAACAGAGAACAAACGAAGACGAGAAAAGGCATAGAACGTGATTCCCTATCCTTCGTCCTCGAAATCTGCCGAGAAAAGAAAGAGGGAAGAGGAAAAAACGACTGCGGAGAAAGAGGAAGTGAGGAAGAGGAGAAAGAGGAAGTGAAGGAAGAGGAGAAAGAGGAAGTGAAGGAAGAGGAGAAAGAGGAAAGGAAGGAAGAGGAGAAAGCGACTGCAAAAAAAGAGGGAAATGAGGAAAGAGGAAAAAAACGATTGCGGAGAAAGAGGGAAACGAACGAAAAGGAGAAAACAAGTGCAAAGAAAGAGGGAAATAAAGAAAGAGGAAAAAACGACTGCAGAGAAAGAGAAAAATGATGAAAGAGGAGAAAACGAATGAGGAGAAACAGAGAAATGAAAAAAAAGAGAAGAAAGCGACTGCGGAGGAGAATAATGACGAAAGAGAAGAAAACGACTGCAAAGAAAGAGGGAAATGAAGGAATAGGAGAAAAAGGCATTGAAAATCAACTTACTGTTATCATGATTGTCACTATTGTCATCATCATCACCGTCGTAATTAAAACTCTCATTAGGTTATCACGTTTATCATTATGGTCATCACTATTATGATTATTTATAGCACCATCATAGTCATCGTTGTAAGCAATATTGTCTACATTATTAATGTTATTATTACTACTGTCATTATTGTCAGAACTGGTAGCCTTACTGTCATTTTTTTGCCATCATTATCATTATGGTCGCAACTACAGTATTATTGCTGTCATCATGACCATTACCGCCACTGCCATGATGGTTATCGATACTGCCATTATTTTCACCATTCTTATCACTCCTGCCATTATCGTTACATTACCGTCAGCATCATTACCATTACCATTATTATTATTATTCCCGTCTCTATCGTGACCTCATCCGGGACCTCCTGATTTGATTTTGAACAGTTTATTTGGATAAATATTCATTACCCAAACATACCCAACCCCTTTGGAGTGACTGTGTATGTAGCACCTTATAGATCCTTGGGCAAGATCTTTACAATTGCGCTCATATTATTTTACAGATGCAAATTGTTTGTATATCCTTAAAATGTTATCAATTACGTTAATTATATGCTTTGTCATTGGTATCATTTCTCTAACTCCCTTTCTGAAAGGTTCTTTGTATTGACATCCCGTTACATAGTGTTGCAAATTATGTCTAAATCTTTCGTCACATATTCTACACTTTTTAAGCGAGTCTTCCAGGGGAATATTGCACTCCCAAGGGTACTGGTAGCGTGACCTGACCTTAATCGTCCTGGGCGGGAGAGGAAGTGGCAGTCGCGTCCCAGATGGAAGCCGAGGCCAGTGTGACGCCAGACACGGCGGAGGGAAGACGTGGAGGTTGCGCTCGTGCTTTTTTTCGGATCTTGGTTTTTAAGAGTCTTCGTTGGAATGTGAGTTGGAGATGAAAAATTTGAGAATTTGTGAATGGATTAATTTGCTTTGTTGATGGTTTCGGATTATACGAATAGGTGTTAGGATATCAGTGATGTGTGGTTGCAGTAGTAACATTTAGAAAAAAAAAAGACTGAGCGGTCAGCTACGATCTTCCCGAATATTTTCCATCTGTTTCGTTCAAAAAAAGTCTTTATTTCGTTTTTTTGGTTTTTTTTGACTATAACATCCATACCAGTGATTCACATGTGCCCAAAAAAATCACATATAATATTCTATGAGTGTAAAAAAAAAAAAAATGCAAACTTAATCACGATTTTTCTTTTAAATGAGATGGAGTGTGATGAAAGGCAAAGCGAATGAGAAACTCGCAAAGTTGACATCAAAGGTGTCTGGGCAGCGCACTCTTGCAGCTGCACGTGCGTCGGGTTTGGGTTTGTTGCATTTGAGTGTGTGTGTGTGTGAGTGGAGAGAGAGAGAGAGGAGAGGGAGAGAGAGGAGGGAGAGAGAGAGAGAGAGAGAGAGAGAAGAGAGAGAGAGAGAGGAGAGAGAGAGAGAGAGAGAGAGAGAGAGAGAGAGAGAGAGAGAGGAGAGAGGGAGAGAGAGAGAGAGAGAGAGAGGAGAGAGAGAGAGAGAGAGAGAGAGAGAGAGAGAGGAAGAGGAAAGAGAGAGAGAGAGAGAGAAGACAGAGAGAGAGAGAGGAGAGAGGAGACAGACAGACAGAGAGCATATGAATATAGATATATAGATAAATAGACAGAGATATATGCAATGAGAAAGACAGGAATATTAGGCATGTTATTATCATTATCAATATCATTACTATCTCACCATCATCATTATCATTCATCATCATTTGCTTTCTCCGCTCTCATCATTATCATAAATATTGTGTAATCGGAAGCTCCCTTACCATTATTAAGCTAATGTCATTGATTATTATCATTACCTTTATTTTACTGTTATTTGCACTAGGATTACTATACTGCCATATTTATTACTATATTTATC
>NW_020870322.1:757107-759607 GCF_003789085.1 Penaeus vannamei
TGTGTGTGTGTGTGTGTGTGCGTGTGTGTGTGTGTGTGTGTGGTGTGTGTTGTGTATGTTGTGTGTGTGTGTGTTGTGTGTGCGTGTGTGTACATGTGTGTGTGTGTGTGTGTGTGATGTGTCTGAGTGTATGCGTGTGTTGTGTGCGTGTGTATATTTTCTTCTCCAACCGTCTGCCTTACCTGCTTCATTTCACCATCCTCTTTTCCCTAAAAATCAGACTTAACAAAGCACTTTCTTCCCCCCCCCAAGCCCCAAGCCCCATCCCTCTCCCATTTCGGGCCAGACAAAAGGGAACAGCGCCTCCCGATAAGCCTGTCTTGGAAAATGACTTCTTCTTCCGCCCAGAACTTGTTGTGCTCAGAAGGAAGTCGTTATCTCGCCTCTTCTGGGATCCCGAGAGGAGGACACTGGCTGAGGTTGCCGGTTTTTGTTTTTGTTTTTTTTTCCATACGGACGTAAACCAATAAGAAAGAGAATTATGTACATAAATAGATGGATATAGATATACGGACAGTTAGATAAATAGAATAAAATAGAGAGAGATCATTATTAACTACGTAAAACAGAGGGAAGCAAAAAACCAAGGACTGGCTTTGTAAATAGATGGATATAGATATACGGACAGTTAGATAGATAGATAGATAGATAAACGGATAGATGGTTACATCGATAGAGAAAGAGATAATGTGAAAAAAAAAGAGAGATAGATCGTTATTAACTACGTAAAACAGAGGAAAGCAAAAAAACAAGGACTGGCTTTCATTAAGAGAATTCAGACATGACAAACTGTGGCTGGTCGGGTGAAGGAAAAGCAATGTTGCTGTTTTTTTGTTGTTGTTGTTTTTTTGCTTTCTTTTTTTTCTTTCTTTTTTTTCTTTTCTTTTCTTTTCTTTTTTTTTTTTTTTTGTTTTTTTTTTTTTTTTTTTTTTTTGCTTTCTTTTTTTTTTTTTTTTTTTTTTGCTTTGCTTTCTTTTTTTTCTCTTTCTTTTTTTTTTTTTTTTTTTTTTTTTTTTTTTTTTTGCTTTTGCGCTGTTTAAAATGATGCGGTGGAGATGGAACGGGGGGAGGGGGGGAGAGGATGCCAAGGGGGTTAGAGAGAAGTTGATCAATCACTCTCCCTTTTTTTCTCTTTCTTCCCTCTCCCTTCTTTTTTCGAATGTGCACTTTCATGGCGAAAAGGTATGAATGAGAATGAATATCTTAACAATACAAGAGATGTATATGACCAGTTTTGGCTCTTGTATTGTTTATTCATATCTTTTCTACAATATGAATACGGTACAATATGAATAAGGTGTACTTGCATGCTATGTAAAAATGCCAAAATGTTAATAAAATACTAATTATAAATTCTATTTCTATTGCAGATGGAATTTTGATAAGTATGATTCTGTTGCACATGAACGTTGATTAATGTCTAGACCAACATTGCAACATTTCCCTTAGCTGCACGAGAGAGACAGAGGCCCAGTGCAATAATTCCAAAAAACGATTAGCTTTTACAGAACGAGTTTCAAATGTTACGAATTTAATTTTGAAAAAAAAAAGAAAAAGTTTCAAATGTTACGATTTTAATTTTGAAAAGAAAAAAAGAAAAAGTTTCAAATGTTACGATTTTAATTTTGAAAAGAAAAAAAAGAAAAAGTTCAAATGTTACGATTTTAATTTTGAAAAAGAAAAAAAAATCCAGTGCTGAACCAATGATAATGATAACAAGATATAAACATTAAGAAAAACTTGCAAGAGCCCACTGCCGCAGACAGTTGTTCAAGTGTTGAATTCATGTTGAACAGATTGCAACAGTTGTTCAGTTGCAGCGATAACCTTGCTAGTACGACGTCCATCAGGAAGATGTGCGATGCCGGTCCGCCTTTGCAATAACGACCATCGCTTGCACAGGAATACGAATCGTAACTCAACGCCAATCCTTCTCTCGTTACCGAATGCGGGGCAATTTTGGGAAACGGCGGCCGCTTGCGAAAGGAGAAGTGGAAAGGAACACACGAAAGAGAATAGAAAGATGAATTTTATGAGGAAGGGGAGGGTGATGAAGAGATTGAAAAAAGACACACGCACATGCACACACACAGACACACAAACACACATTCTCACGCACACGCACACGCATAAACACATATATGTATATACATATGATTACATATGTTTAAGTGTGTGTGTGTGTTTATATATATATATATATATATATATATATATATATATATATATATATATATATATATATATATATATATATAAACATATATATGTGTAGATAAATGAATATGTATATAATACATATATATGTATATCTATCTATCTATCTATCTATCTATCTATCTATCTATCTATCTATCTATCTATCTATCTATCTATCTATCTATCTATCTATCTATCTATATATATATATATATATATATATATATATATATATATATATATATATATATAATGTATATGAATATACATATATATGAATATAAATATATATATATAATAT